>JAQGAH010000368.1:0-43552 GCA_034696885.1 Lepidocyrtus paradoxus | reverse complement strand
TGAATGAATTGTTGTATGAAGAATTCAGTTGTAATAAATTATGCGATTATAGAATTACGGATTTAATAAAAAGTAGTAGTTTGATGTTTTGTGTACAGGCTCACGGTCCTGTAACCGCTCGCGGTACTTGTATTATTGGTAAATTTAATCATTTCCGATATTGATATGAGTCCTCCAAAAAATAAAAACCATCTTATTTGAACAAGCGTTTCATCCTGTCATCCAGTGGAAATAGAATGGAGCAAATAAATGTAACCCAGATTTATCCAAAGTGCACATCCGCTCCTACCAAGATGACTTTATTTTCAATTGTGAACGTACTTGTGGAATTGTGAAGTATCTCCTTCAAACAAAACTCCATTTTTGTTTTTAGAGATGATCGTTATCCCCTTAAAGAAGAGGACGGAGAAAAGTGCTTTTTAAAGAAGGGATAAAGTAAAAATATTTACTTTGCTTGACAGCAGAATTGTCAGCGTCATCCCAGTGGTAATTTTAGCACGATGACACTGACGATGTAGTAAAAATAGCTGGTGAGATACTTGAATAAAGAATCAACTCGAATTCAATTCGTTTTACCATTTAGCCATTGTTTTTATATCAGCAGCCCACCCACACATTTTCACTCTTAATGCCAATATTTGTACGCAAGCGACGTGATCGGAAAGCTGGAAAGGGGAGAGGATACTTCCTGTTCCCGTAGTCCATACGAAGCTCTAATTTCCCCATGTCTATCTCTGACAATCTTCATTTTATACGGAAATGGAACTCACTTCGAAGGGAATCCCATGATGATTGAAGATCCGTATCTCATTCCCCCGTCATCATCACCACCGCCATCAAATATCATCTTCATCAGATCCGATCCGATCCCAAAAATTGTCTTTACAAGATGAATGGAGAAAGCAATTAAAAGCAGTCCCCAGTTATTTCTTCCTCCCATTTGTCTTTCATCGCTGATTAATTTTTTTGTGGAGTTTATACCCCTCCTACACGAGTCCAGCCTCCCAAGAGTATCAATGTCAATATCTGTGCCCAAGTATATAGAAGAATAATTTACGCTTCACTTGCATTTCATTAGGAAATTCCAGGAAGGGAGTAACTTATACGAGTTCCATTTGTCCCCGTTCACTTTCATCGCTTTCACCTGGCTTCCTAGCATTCTCCTAGAGGATCATGAGCGGGTAAACCCAGATGATAAAGTAAATAAAATGACCACAAGGGTCGAGAAAGGAGAAGGCTGAGACCGGGAGATGAAAATGAAATGAATTTTCACAAGAGAAATAACCGAACAAATGAGAGCTTTCATCGTAGTACTTTCACTGGCTTCCTCCCACCGGACTTGAGGACAGGAGGGAAGTCAAAACGGAGCAATTTTTTCCCCTTGGAAATGCTAACGCCTCAGATCCTCGTAGACAAATAGGATTTTAACGAGGCGGGCGGAGAATACATCAGGCCATAGTGAGTTCTGTCGGCTTTTCCTATTTTTTCCCCTTACAAAGTCTGATGATCCGCTTCTGATCACATGCATTTACACCATCATTACTGGATGGGATGGGATGAGGGAAATCAGAAACTTAATTAAAGGACATCTGAGCCGAGTTTCTGCCGGGAAACCCAAGTAGGGTACGTACTAGGGTAGGTATACCCATACCACCATACCGAATCAAGCTGATTTCCTGGAATTTCAGATAGAAAATGAATTTCCACCTCAGCTTCCTTCCTGTCTATAGTAGATAGTGTATAGATTAGGTAAATGTTGACGCTTTCCCTATTCCTATGAAAATTTTCACTTTATCTCTGCACTACAACTGCCTCCCACATTCATCCAGGGAGTGAAGTCAACTCACCGCAACCCAACCCTGTCCACAGTAGAGGACAAGGGAGGACAGGACAGGACAACGCAACCGTCCATCCATCCATCCCAGTAATTGGAGGTTACTTCCACATTCACGCAACTTGTAGCCTCCAATAATACCTTTTAGCCACTGTGTATTCTGACTTTCTGATACTTTTTTCTATCAAAAAATGACCCTGATCAGTAAAAGAGGGCGATGATCATGATGATGATAACATGGGGGTAGGGAATCCCGCTATATTTTTTTATATTCCCATTTTCCTCAGGTTACGGGGAAAAAACCTGGTTGAGCAGGAAGGAAGGAGCAGCTGCTGACAGTTGCAGAGTGAAATGGGAAAAGTCAATCCAATAATGCTTCTGGCTGTTCTTTCCCCGACCATTTACAATTCCCTATACTTGGATGGGATCCGACACAATGACTCCCCATTTTTAGGGCTTTTCTCTCAATTTTTCTTTCCCAGCTTTTGGGCTGTCACGCCCGACCTCCTATTTACCTGGATAGGAAGGAGGATGAAATTACATGAATACTATATCGGATTTGAGGGAGGGAGCAAGAATGGAAACTGTAACGGCTTCAGATATATTATTAATAAAAATAAGGACTACGTCAGTGAAGGATACATTGTCAGCGTCATCATCCAGATGATCATTTCATCTCTCCTCTTGATCCTTTTCCTGAGCTCTTACGGATTTACCTTCTTATTACAGGGGAAAAATAGATGGAACGGCTGAAATGAATGGAGAAATGCATAAGCTATGGATTTCCTATACCTTTTCCGTTTCAATAATATAAAATTATTAGGATTCATCCTAAAAGTATGTTGGCATTCTCATGAAAATCTATTTCTTTGTGTTTTTTTCCTGGAAAGGATGGCTCATAATCAATGAGGTGCATTTGGGCTTTATATGAAAAAGCATAATAAAATTACAGAATATTCGGAATAGCATATAAGACCTTTTTCCTTATATTTTCTCGTTGTGAGTGGGCTTAAATCTCCAGAGATGACAATGGGATTTGAAAGATAATGAGGAATTGGTAAAATGGGGTAATAGCAGATTGATACGGAACTGCTATGAAATTAGATGGGCTATAATCCACATCAAATTGGTTGATAGCAAAATAGAAAGCATTAAGTAAGGTTAGGATTGATAAATAGTCTGGGGCTGGGGATAAAAAAGTGTTTGTATCAGGTAATAAGGACGTAACATTTTTTCGTGAAATTGTTGATGCTTTGTTTTTTTTTTTGGACAAAAAATTGAGCTTTTAAATGAGTTTCCGAACGATTTTTTCTTCCATTTTGTATCAGTGAAAAAATTGTCAAATTGTCAAACTTATACGTCACTACATTATTTGTAGTTATCTTGAAGTTATTGTCACATACAAGATCTTGGGCTTCTAGGTTTGGCATGTATTTTTTAATTAAAATCGTCTCATAACACCCATCCGTGTATGTCGTCCTTCTCTGGACAAAATATAATCCCAAATCTCTTTGTTGGCCCATCGGCGACTTTCTCCATCAATTTTTTATACTGTAGCTGTAGTGATAGACGAAGTCGCTTCCTTTCCGATCATAAAAAGAGATACTCTACTTCATTTTCTAGTTTCCTCTTCGATTTTTTTCCAACGCGCAATTCAGGAAATGATATTGCTGCAGTATACGTGCAGTTCGTGTTTACTGATACTGATACGATTATGATTATGGTAGGAAGGATATCCAAACGGGATTAAAATTTTCCATTCCGGAAGATCGTGCAGTGAGATGTGCCCGTCTCATAATGAATTTCAATGAATCTTTGCAACAGATACGGTTTTCTTTTCTGCATGCTCTAGGCTGTAAGTAACGAGTCTTGCTTGTACTCCCCATAACATCCTTGTCAATGGAATTGGGTAATTTTTGTAGTGACCAACCACCCAGCAGTGTAGTCCCCACTTACAATGACTGTATTTATGGGCAGTCTGTGCGTGAACTGCAATTGTAACGAGGAGTTCCATTGAATTTGGAATGAAAGGAGGGATGGACTTGTCGAGAGGAAAAAAAACTGTTTAAAAGTCTTGCCTTGTCCTGGAATAGAATTGTCTGCAATCCACTCTCATCATTGATGAATAGATGACTCCGCATCAATTTCCTTTGAAAGGTCTGCAGTGCGCATTCTACTTTAAACATTATCAAATGCTGTAAATTTAGCAATTCTAATTTTCCCGGGAATCGAAATGAATTTCGTTTATGTTCCTTATTAAGTAGTCTACTGCAATTACCCCCCCTAGGTAGCTAAGTTATGAATTTGAGTAGGTGGGTGGTCTTTGAAATTGAAATGGATGGAGGATTAATAACTTGGAAGTGTGAAATTTGAAGTCTACGTCATATCCGATTTACCAGTCAACTAGTCAACTTCAGAGTTTCGGTCATTCATCATCACGACCACATTTGCTGCAGTATTACTAAATAATCAAACTATTTTCAACCTTCTACATTTTCACAGAGAATAAATTTACTTAAGTAACTTGTAAGAGGAAATTGCCAAATGATCCGCTCTTCAAAGTTCCAGATGCAAATAGGTATTCTCCCAATTAAACTTTTAATACGTCAAAAGCACTAATCCAATTTTCATGCTCTTCAGATCACGTAAATACTTTTGGAAACCAATTATGAAGCAAATTAGTTGAACATTTGAGTGAAGAGTAGTTTATTTTGCTTTTGGAGGGAGATATTCTATATGTATTCCATGAGCTAAATTACGTTGACTGAAAGCTGTATTGCTGTATTAAAATGAATGCTTTTGATTTCCTCTTGAAATTAATGGGGTCTAATGAAGCATGAGATGAAACTTTATCCTTGCATATGAAATGAAATAACCAATTCAATATTTGGCATGACGCTCATTTTTCCAAATAAAGTTGTACCTAAACACTTCAGGATCAAAGGGGATTCTGATCAATGTATGAGGTCATAATAAATACCAAGCATATCCATATTAGTAATGCGTTTTCTTGTTAAAAATTGGCTAAAAAAAGCTTATCGTCAGAATATAGAATCGTACGAGCAACAAAACCTCTTTTACTGTCGGATAAGCACTCATTCATGTATAATTTGGGAAATTCAATAAACCTTTATAAAAATTCGTATTCCCTAAACCGTTGAGCTCAAATCAAATGTGGACACAAGCTAAATTCTAAAGTACATCAAATGGGGAATGGTTCCACCAAAATGTTCGCTTGGCTTACTAGTTTCAATGGAAAAACAACTTCCCCTCAATTTTCGTACACATTCAGATATTTACTTAGTCACCTATTTAAAAAAAATTATATTTAGAATGAAAGCACGACGCCATTTACTAATGAATGGAGTATGCATGAATGATAAACAAAACAAGAGCGGAATGAACAAGCAAACTTTCATTAAAATTAATTGGACGAGTAGGCTCCCTCCAAACTGTAAACATTATGCATTGTTCTCTTCATTAACAGTAATCATAATAATCCCGTGTGGGGGAAATGAAGAGATATAAAATAATTATAACTATACTACAACAGACCCCCGACATATAATTACTGACTTCGTAGTAAAGGGAGAATTAAAATATTTTTGGATCGATGTGAAAGGGCTTAAAGGATAAAATGGAGATGTGCGTCGAGGATCATGTTTGTTAATAAAGAAATTGGAGGCTACACGGAAGATCAAATTTTTATTTTTTGTCAACGGCTCAACTACTATCAGGGCATACATAAAGTTATAAACTATAAGCAAAGAATGATTTGATAGAAGAAATCAGAATGCAAAATGTTTTGAATGAATTATATATTTTGAAACACGTCATGTTTCATGTTTTTATTATTTGATTATCCCGTCGTCACTTTTTGCTTTATTCAGTAGAGTATCGGCCAAAAATACTCGTCTAAGTCAACATGATGTGATTATGTCTATTTTGAATACAGCAAATGTAAAAAACGTGACGATAAACCAGAGCTTGGAGAGGACGAATTTTAAAATTCGCGATAGACTTTTTTCTCTTTGTTTTAGATGTTTGAGTCATTCATAATAATTAATTTTCAGTAATAATGTCTAATCATTCTTTGGAAGTTTAATGATCTCTCGTTCAATGAATTTCCTCATAGGTCCGAAAAAAAATTCTGGAAAGGAAACAAATCACTGGATGTAAATTTTTAAATAAAATTACTTATATGAAAAGATAGTGCTGAATTTTCCTCTGCTTTTTCTACATACTTTGGCACATTGCAAATACACGTATCTGTATGTATTCATTTGTCCAAATTCAAAAAAAAAAACAGACACCAATCTAAAATATAGAAATCCCCTATTTGAAAGTATTTGGATGGATGAATAAAATCCCTAAAAGTGTTTTCACAGGCCGAGTCATGTTGAACTTTCCACTAGGAAATCAATCCCCTACAATAGAATTCCTAAACAACTTTCCCATGGAACTTTTCCCAGAATTCCCAGTACATTTCAAAATATTTGATAAAGTGGCATGCATGGCATGTCCATTCGCCCTTTTCAACCTGGGACTTTGGACCTGCCCCTTCGCTCATTATGCCTAATGGATTCATCCAGTTCTGAGACCCCTACATAACAACTCTGCACGAATTCCAGCGCCTACTGACTACTGACAGGGATTGATAAAACCGTTAAAAGGCTGTGCCACACGTTAAATAATGAACTGAAGTAAAATTTACGAGCGTCCTTCGGTGGTATTCTTCCAACCTATCTATATCCCACAAAATATGCGCTGTAAATACCAGAGACAGGTTTTGGCCTAACTATTTGTTCATTTTCACAGATTTATCTCCTTATTATGTCTGCCTCTAGACCACATCACAAAGATACAGAATATAACAATGGGGAAAATGGAAGAGATAATTTTGCGACTAAGGTTAGCAGATGAATCATGCATGGGAGCAATAGACATGTATTGTATTCGTGTTTACGCCCAATATGTTCCATTTCCCAGTATTTTGCTCATTCTAGCAAATTCATTATGAACAGCCTAAGCACATGAAATTGCTCCATAAGTTGCTAATTATGGAAAATCCTTTGGTGGGGAAACAATGGAAAATGGAAATAATCATGCAAGCCAATGCTTTGTCTGGAAACGAGCAAGCTGATTGGGAGTTTGATAGTTTTGGGCTTGCTTCGCTCCAAATCACTTCATTTCAATGAACAATGAGCATGCTATATGATAATATTGTGTACAGTCTACTAGATACTGCGCTTGCCAGCGTCCACATTAAACCATTGAATAAGGGAGTGAAAGTTAAAAACTTGTTTCATTTTGCCCCGTTTGTTATTTTGAACTAATCAAATATCACAAGCCAGTCTACTTTGCTTTAAACATTACTATTTCGTAATAAAACACACCGGTTGGATTAGATTAACATTAATTTGTTTTGCAACGTTTATTTAGCATTCCGTAGGACTAACTGGACACATTCGCCTAATTGCCTTATACCTTTCCTGTAGTAGTAAGGAATGTAAAGGATGTTTTGTACATTTTACCCCATATCAAAATTAAAATAGCTGTAGTTTGGGCCTGGTCGATGTATGTACATGCTACCAATCTCCCACTTGATCAGAGATCTATGGAAATAATGCGTACCTAATCTCATCCACAGCGTTACCGGAAATGGAAGGTGAGTGGCACTCAACTCCAAACTGTAAATGTAAATGGATCATATTCAACACACATGGAAATACTTCACAAGCTTTTGGGCTAAATTACTCATAAAACTCTTGAGACCTGTTCCACCCTTACTTTCTCCTCCTCTTATGAATCATACACACACAAGCCATAATTACAGTTTCCACCAGACCAGACCACTCTCCACCACCCAATGATGAGTATTAACTAGTTTTACTCATTCCAATCCAACCTAACTATAGTCGAGCAAATTGTCCAGCTAAATGGACATTATCTCATGTAAACATTCCATTAGATTACAACTCGACAGGAAAGTGACTAACTGAAAAGGTGCCGCCGGATTTTCCTAGAAATAAGTAGGTAGCATTAGTAGCTACCAAGTTTAGTGGGAAAATTGTGTAAAACATTCAAAAAAGCCTGTAGGGGCAATTTTTTACTGGCTTTTGGTGAGTAATAACGCAATCAACGTATGCATGTAAGGTTGGGAAAGTGGGGAGAAAATATAAATGATCCCTGTAGGTTCCACCCCTCATAAAATACTTTCCCATTTTACCTTCCACTTCATGGGAGATTTTTTACATAAAAATTAGCTATTCATCTGAGTCATGGACTGGGAAAGGGAATGTGTGTACTAGTTGGCGCTTTGCATGCAATAGAGTACTAAATATCCCTACCATGAGTACAGCTTGTAATGGAATTCACGCACGAATTATATTTTGAATGCTTCTACTCCACTCACAAAGTACAAATAGGAATATATAGTAATTTCAGTTACTTTTTTTTACCAAGCTCCCAAATATTTACTCGTTTGGAAACCGACCGTGTCTAAAAGCTGAGTCAACGTGAGAAAATTCACATTCTGATGATGATGATGATGATGGTAATGACTGGTATGGTATGGTTAAAAAAATACTTACAGTAAAGCTGAAATACTTGAAATCGAGAGCCCTTCCCATATCCACTGAAATTTCTGGTGGCTGGGGAAAGGGCATTAGGCAGAGTTATAAAAAATGTAAAAGCAGTCTGAACAGTCGGTTTAAAATTATTTGATGTGGGAAAAATAAATAAGGATTTTTAGAGACAAATTTGTGGCAATGTAAATATATACAAATGGTTAAAGATGGCGGTGGAAATCACTAGAAAATCTGAGAAGATTGGAAACAAGTCGTAACTCTCAGCCCAGGCCAAGAACTAAACAAAGTTTTGCGACTTTCCCCCACATTTTTGAAGTTTTTAATGAATAAATAAAGAGAAGATGGAAAACGCATGCCAATATTGTTTCTTCAGGGAAGGTCCAAAAACCACCATATACAAACATGAGCATGAGGAGCAAACACAATTTATAAATCTCTCTTTAAATTCAAAACGAAAGCCCTTCTCTCGGTTAAACCGAGCGGGAAGGGAAATTGATGCATGCGGTTCCATACGTCTTGGAGGGGGATTTCTCCATTTCCAAAATATAAAAATATCCGTATGGGGTAAAAGGGGCGACATGCATTTTGGAGAGGCTCCAAGAACTTATCATCCGACCTTATTTTCTCAGATGGAATACGAATAAAAATCTTTGTCTGGAAAGAGGGAAACGGTTAAAAAATGCATGTCGCTGCAATTTGCACTCCCGCATATTCTTTTCTCATTAGGATGACATGGAGAAAAAATCCTTTATTTCGTTGAATGATACAAAAAATGGAATAATGGGAATATGAAGTGTCTAGCTCATTTCACTCCCATTCCCTGGCCCATTTGTCCCATTGGACTCAGTTGGCTAAGCAGAACTGACTTGGAAATGAATATATAACCCATATCCTCTGAAAAATTATAACATGCCACGTCCTGTCACAATTTTGAGGAGGAAAAAGAAACTTCCGTTGGAAAAGTATACTTGAGCTGTTGTAACTTGCTGAATATATTTGCATATAAATATATTAAAAAGTACATGCGCGCCCGAGATAGTGTCAAGTCTGGATATGAGCTGTGAACTAACCAGAATCAGATAGCACGCATACTTGATTTTTCCCGTCTCTGAATTATACCATTACTCCAGTTACAAAAATCACTCAAAATTTGTTTTTGCAATTTTCACTCCAATTTAGACACTGTCACATGATGTCAGTTAGTCACAAGGTGCCCCGTCATACTTCTCACTTCAGGTTCCTTGAAACTTTTATAAAATCCTGTCGCTCCGAAAATCAAGTTGGACAGATATTTTTAAGCAGAATCCAGAGAAAGCTCTGGGTTTTAGACAGCAACACTTTCCAATTTAGCATTTTTGTTTTGTTTTCCATTCCAAACCAAATTGCCTTCCTTCCTAATACATGTGGAAAATAACCTTGCATGATTTTGATCGACACACCTGTCACAAGCATTCAACCTACACGGTTGAAGCGCTGGAGGTCTCCTGTCGGGATGTCTATAAATAACAAAATCAGAAAATCAAGCTCTTATTTTCCCTTTCCCCGGCTTGTCCTAAACTATATCTAGCAAATGTCATGGGAGAAAGGAGCCGCTTTCTATTTAATAGCAAACAACGAGAAACATACATGCACAAACATGTCTAATGTATTTCTCATTCGCTGACAATCAGTGGCGGTGGCACTGTAATTCCTGTGATTTTTCGGGTTCACTGTAAAGCTACTTTTCATTTTCGAAGGAAAAAGGACAGCACCATTATCAGGTGACGCCCACACCACTAAGGTTTCCTTCATTATATTGCCATTTTCTCTCTGCCACCGAAAGAGAACTTTGTTCCCTTTGCTTGATTTCACCTACTAAAATATTTATGTTTGGGTGAGAGAAACATATGGCGGAAAATGGAAAGGGCTGTTGCTCAAGCCCACACTATCCGTCCATTAGTACTGTAGTACTTTCTCCAAGAGTTTTTTTTTATTTTCTAACAAAATCGTTAAAAATATGACAAAGGTAGTTTTACGTATTCTTCCTATCGCCTCCATCTCATTTTTCTCTAGATCAAACAAATGGTGAAGATGAAACAAGCAACAAAATATTAACTTTTACTTTCATTTTTATGTGCTGTCCCCACCTGGCCAAAGGGTACAGGTACATAAAACTCTGTTGTTCTCCATAAATTTTTTCATTTATCACCGCATGACTACACCTGTTAGGTTCATTCATCCCATCATCAATCAGTACTAGGAACAATCCATGTTTCAACAAAAAACTCGTTGAATTTCATCGCAACTTGAATTAGTCTCAAAAGAGACGCTCATCCATTAATTGCATGTATGAGTCTAATAACACCGCCTATTCGTCACTCTACGTATGTAGCTGTGCATTTGCCAACTAGAAAAAAATAGTTGCTGATATGCTTACATATAACGGCGAAATCATATTTTTTGCAGTTAGTTAATGTTAATTAAGTATAAGATTCGATCATTCGATGTACAGGTTATTCTAAAAGTTAATGTTAAGTTAATGGACATAGGGACTTTATTTCACCAATGACACCAAAAAATAGTAGGTCATGCATGATGTTAAATTGATATTCTAGATAATATGATTCTTATTCGTTTTAAAATTTCTGCTTTCTCCAATTTCTTCTGTATTTCACATCTCAACCCAACCAAACCAAAGGGAGTACTTTGCACAGCTACAAATAACTTTTGAAAGGATGAAATGGAAGAATAAAAGGATGGTATTTGGGATACAAGGAGGCGGCCCATAGTAAGTGGCACTGTTTGGCGGTATTTGCTGTAGTCGTGTCGTGGTGGCCTTTGGCATGTCCAGAGCATATAAATCAGTCTCTTGACACAAAACTAAACAATGGGGTGGTGTTGGTAGCGGTTGTGGCAGTAACAAAGAGCCTATATTATGTACCTTAAAACTAATAACAGGGGAAAAATCCTGAAGTAAAAGCAGAAAACTCTGAAGTTTGCAGTGCCCCTTGCTTTCTCTTGTGAGCTGATTGCATTTTGCTAAAAGCTCTAGAATCGGGATCAGCCCACTGGACTCATTTTTAAAGCAAAATTGCGCCAGACTGGGAATTCTTTAAATTTTAAGCGCTACAAATTTGGAAACACTTATTGCTCACAACATTATTTATTATTTGCACAAAATTACACACAATAGACATACATACCCATACTAGCATATAGCTTTAGCATGACATGATATACGTTCCTAGGTACATCTGAGCTGCCACTTTTCCCTTTCGCCCTACTTAACTTTGTATAGTTCATCCTTATCACGAGAGCCTGGAACTGCGTTAATCTTGAAAAATTAAGATAAATCCTTTTTGCACCCCTATCCATTGTATAATATGTATCAACGAGGATCCGGTTTCAGCATAATTTATATTCATCCAAGAGTATGCTATCCTTTTTCTCTACCTCAAAAATCCTGCTCTCATTCTCGCAAAATATTCTGCTACTCAACCTAGCTTATTGTTATTGAACATTGGAAGTTAGCTCCAATCGTCCCATTAACTCCCGTCACAAAGGAAGCAAGTGAGAGCTCCTTCCTTTCACTTCCCCCACCACATCACCACTTAACTGAGGCTGCCTATGCAATTTTCTCACTCGTCATACATAATGATCAGCATGATCACACCATCATCTTCCTTCGTCGTCATCATCCTCATCACCAGTGCCGCACCTTCATCCTTCGTCTTAACTTTCCACTTTTGCCCAGACCCAGTCTTCAACGCTTTCCTTCCTGCTCACTTCCTCCCTATAAAAGGAAGATGCTGAGAAAAAAAAACTATGAATAGGAAAGTGTCTTGCCAGACACAAAAAAAAAGTTAAAAAAAGAGAGAATTGAGTGTGCTCAGACTGGAATTCCCTTACTCAAAGTCGCAGAGAGGTTATCAAGGTTTTTCTCCTTGAGAGTTGAGAATGCTGAGATCGAGGAACCTAACGCAAAGGGTAACTCCCTTCCTAGTTTATTACTCTCACTTGACAAACTCTTCAGTATTCAAAGCACTTTTCTCATCTCTCATTTCACCTCATCTCAATTCCTTCTTGGTGAAGTCATCAACTCCCGCCTTCTCTCTACTCCTCTCATGAGGAGCACGAAAAAAAGTGATATGATATACCTTTCCAATGTTTTTGCTACAATATTTACATATATTCATCTTTTATTGATTTTTTTTCTGCGGGACAGCGATACACATGAAAAGGATAAATTTTTTGTTTGGCCTTCACAACAAAATTAGTAGGTTCGGCTTCAGCGAATAAGTTCAAGGTAAGAAAAAATTGGAAAATATTATTTTTTTACTTTGGAACACATGATTAACAAAACTACTTAAATGCTTTATTTTACTCAGATTAGGAACAAAAATAATGTGGTTTGTTAACACAAAACTTTTCATTGACTTTCCTTGTCATTTTCTAAGCAACTTTTTTGTGCTTGTCTTTTATTTACTTTTTACTCCGCCATTGGTCTAAAACTTTGTTTTTTTTTATATAAGGAAGCTTTAAAACTGCTTCAGTTCAATTCACCAAAAGACAACTACGCAGTACCGAGGGGAAAAGATAAAAATAAAAATGGTCTTTAATGGTTCCCGTCATCCTTTATTGGAACTTATTTTCCATCCACGGAAGCCAGGAAAGCTTCCAGTTTTATTTCAGCATTTGATCCCAATCAAATAAATGGAGAGGGGAGAAGAGAAAGCAAACAAACACAACATGGCTGATTTGTATGAATCAGCAGATGTGTCTTATTTTATTTCCTCCTTGGGCCAGAACTAGAAACCTTCCAACGGAGAGAAACCACGTGAGAGAAAATTCATGTTGGATCTCATTACAGAAATAAACTACAATATGTAAATTACGATTTACCCAAAAAAGCAAGAAACTCTCGTCTTCTCGGAACTGCTAAACTCACAATATATTTTAGTTCTTCACATATCCCGTCAAATAAGACAATCAAAAAAAAAGGAGGACGAAAGGGCATTTCCGTATTTTTTGGCAGGGTGGTATATGCTTGCCAGGCTACGGTGAAAAATTGGCTTTCACCCCACCTCCGACAAGTTTCTGTCTTAGTTCCTTTCTTTCCTCGTGAAAAATCAGCAGGTAGCCATTGTAATGCTTATTTTTACTACCTTTTCATTTCATTCAACAAAGTACAATTGGGAGCATCCTGGACGCTTCAATGTACCTTACAACTTAGACTACAGAGTAGGCTCCTCTTATATAAGAAAAATAGCTTAAAGAACTCTGGATTTCTTTATCATGCGCTTACATATATCAAATGAATATTTTTTCCATTACATTTTTTTCCACCAAGCATACAGTTTATCATAAGGAGCAAGTGACTTTGTCAGATCACTTCCCATCCATTCCTCGTTCCTATATATTTTTATTCTATGGAAGGCAATGAACTGTTCGTCTTGTCCTGTCACTTTTAAACTCTGTCCATATTGAGAAGCGCCCAGTCGAATAAAAAAACTTTTTACCTATAATATGCTCCCTGTCTTGTGTCTACCGAGCCTTCAATTTCATATATCTTTTTTGAATGCTTCCTTTCCATATTCTTCCTTCGTAGGAAAAAAATCCACTTTGGCTGTCCTGCTCTCTCTCTCTCCTCTCCCATTAGAAACTGTATATATTTATCCTGACAACAACAATAGAGAAATCCTGGGAGAAGAACAGGAAGTTTTTTTGGAATGGAAAGCAGAAGTGAATGGCCGACGGAAAAAACCGTCTTTTGAAAACTCTCTCACTTGAAATGCAAAATAAAACAAATCTATTTCTTTCATTCTCTCAAACTCGGTTTCTGACTTTTATTGTGTACTTCTGCTCCTGTTGTTCCTGCTGCTGTTCTCCCAGAGTGAAAACTTTTCCTCTCTCTGGATGTTTTTATTGAATATATTTAGCATTATGAAGGGAATCAGGAGCAGTGGCAGAGCATTCAATATAATTTGGGGAATGGAATGAAGTTTTCCTCCGCTCTCGTACCAAGATGTACCGACATTCAGCAAAAAGGACGAGAACTTTCGCCAACTTTCTTTTCCCACTAAAAGCCAACCCACCACACAAAAACCTCATTATCCTGAACATTTCACTCGTTCATTTTTCCCTTATCGAAGTTGATTTTTTTTTCTAGATTCTCTCCCCCCTTATTTGATTTTCTGTGAATGCCTCATCCATCTGGATGTCAGGGTGTGTGTATGTGTGTGGCTGAACTGGTTTGAAAACAATTCCCCAAATTTCTTCCTTATATAAAATAAATAGACCCTTGTGAATTGCAGTTCCCCTATCAGAGGGAAGAGCCAGGGAGAAAAATACCCAAAGTCCCATTTACACTTGAAAAGGGAGTCAAAATTTATTTAGCAGTTGATTTATTCATATCTTTTATATTGGCTTTCATGGGATTTCAACATCCATCCTTTTGCATATGTATACCAAGTCATTTTTTTCGGAGTTTTGCTACAAGCAATCTCACTTATCCTATTTACCCACTGATTTCCAATCCCCAGTCCCCTTGGCTTTAGTTGTCTACCACTAAAACTGGCTGTTTCATGATGAGGCGGATGATGATGTTGAGGCTGATGGGCTAGTCTGGGAAAAAAGACTATTTCATACACCATAAACCCATTTTCCACTTTTAAATTGAATAAACCCGTTTATTATATTTACATTTGGGAGGGGAAATCTGCATTTTCACTATCCTCTCCCCACATCCCATACTTGTGGTTTGGAGATATTTCGGAATTTTAATAGGGAAAATGGGACATGTCGAGGAGTCGGCTTTTCTGTTATGACTTCATTATAAGCCATGGCGTGCTGTGAATTAATTAGGGGAGAGTAAACTAAGCTTGGCTATCTCCCCTTCTCGTTTTACTCGGGAGTAAAGTGACTATACATGTAAAATATCTGTACACAAAGTCCCTCGTGGTTTTATCCGCCCCTGGTTTACTTACCCATACGTTGGCTGTAGTCAGGACTGTTGTTCCAGCGTCCTTCAAACGAATAGTATGAGCCCATTTAAATTCCCTAAATAATATCACGCATCAAGTTGGCTCAATAGAGGAATCTCAGCGTTCCTTTCAGTTACTAATAAAATGGGACATTTTCAGCTTCATTCTAAACGCAAAAAGCTTTCTTCCCATTGAGGACCTTCACAAAGAGGAGAAAAAACTTTCCACTCCTATTTACCCCATATTATAACATGTACGATTTCAGGAAATACTCCTTCAAATGAAAATGATGCTGATGATGAAGTGGGAATGGGAAGTGCTCCTAACTTCATTTACTATATTACTCAATCCAATCATCACGGAAAATAAAATGCATGACATGCTACCCCAAGCCAAGACACTTTCAAAGTCCTATTACCATCGTCAGTGAAGTATTTTAGTAGAGATATAGATAGGGAGAAAGCTGGACTGCCAAGGCTGCGTTCACCCTTCCCTGCATTTTCTTTTCTCTGCAGAAAAAAATGAATCACTTTTCTTCCACTATATTTGTGTGTGTGGCTGTGGCCTTCATTTCATTTCATGTTAGACTTCCACTTGGCACGCTCAACATCATCAGTTTCACATAGATACATACAGACATGTCTACCTAATAATATTCATGCGAGAGGGAAGGCAGCTTTCGCCTTTTATATAATTTTCTCTTTATCTTTTATATTCACTTAGCCGAGAATAAATCGTTACCTTATAGTCAGTTATAACAATAATGATGATGAGAATGATGTGCATTCCCGGACTCATTTACAATTTCGCCTTCCTCCACCAAACTTGATCTGATCATTACTATATTATTACTATTATAGAATGCATAATAAAGATAAAACATTTTTTCCTCAGACTCGGAGAAAGTCAGGGAGGAACACTCTCCGGCGAAAGTTGCATACACCGCTATCATGATGAGTCTGTTGATGATCGTCGAGTTTTGGTGGGTGGTGGTGCGCAGTTGAAAGGTATCTTTAAGAGAAATCTGAGTCTTCTCTACAGGAGAAACTTTTCATTTTTCTCTTCTCCTTTCTCCCTCCCAGAGAATTCTCGAAATGCGTGGTAGTTGACTGCTAGAAATGGTGTGTGGTTTGGCATTGCACACAGTCAAATCAGAGAGAAAAGGGCCGGAGAGAAATTGCAAGGAAAATATATATATTTTTGGATCTAATCTTCCTCCTTCGTTGCGTAGCTTTGTTATTGGAAAGGAAAGGGGAGTCCTTTTCCTAGATCATTTTCTTGCCTAGTCAAGTAAAGGTTGTTCTCTAGGTATGATATAACCGAAAGTGGATGAGATCATGTCTTATTTTGCTCTGCTCTGGTAGGTAATAATAATACGGATATGGCTCTTTGTCTGCCAACCGAAAGGAGGGATATCCATGAGGTTAGTGCTGGATACCTAAATCTATCTAGACACAGGCTTTATAGCTTGCATCAGCAAATATAAGTGGCAAAATGGGTTCCAGGGATGGTGAGAGGGCCTCTGGATGAAAATTATAAGTAGCATGCCCTAACCGTAACACTTTCCATCCCTATTTTCTCTGCTCAGCAAGGAGAAATTGAGCAGCTTTCTATTGGCTCTGTTGGTCTGACGGTTGGAGTGAAAAGAGAGAGAAGTGGAAATAAAGTTAAGTAAAGAGGTTTGGGCTGATGCAGATTTTTTTGCAGTTTGACGCCGTTAATAACTTTTATTTTACTTTTAAGAGTATCCGTTAACACAGATAACCGGTTCTTCAATGGTGAATTGAATTGAGTAAAGCTAATCAAGATGGAGAAAAATAAAATAAAATATATTTGTAACATTTACTTTTTCATAACAGTCCTACAAACAAAGAAATGAGTCAATTGACAGACCAAAACTCTTAATGTTGTCTTATAGCCCCCAAGACCAAACATCATCACTATTTGTATCGCTTCTGTAAAAGGCTAGCCATCCAATACTTTCATACCCATTCATATGCAATAGCATCCACACCGCTTTCACCCACCACTGCTACAACGACAGCGTGCCTCTTTTCTAATCCAGATATCCCAAGTGCACGCCATTCCCTTCGTTCAGTCAGTCTCGAGCAGTAGCAACAATAACATGCAGAAGGGAGAGAGCGATACCGTACTTTTGTGAAAAGACTGCGTTCTTGAAGAAAGGAGTGAGTTGCTCCTTTCTCTCCTTTCATATTCAATAGAGAGGAAAGTGTTTTCCGCTATCATTAATATTTTCCTAATACCCGCGATCGTCATATAATCTCACTAAACTAGTGACATTGCATATGAGCAACTTTTCCAAATATTCCAATAAAAATTGTTACTCCTGAGCACCGGAGCCGGAGATAAATTCCGCTCCCCAATTCTCATATTTACAATAAACAGGAAAAAGAAAGTAAACTTGTTTTAGTTAATAAGGTACAGATGCAACATCCGGACAATAGGCACTGTGCGTTTTATAGTGGAAAGGGAAAGTTGGTGAAATTCTCGAGCCGACGTCTAGTCTCCTGTCGTTAACTAACAAGTTGTGTTCGTTGTGCACCATAGCTCATACAACAACCTTTGCAGAACCAGCACATGGTTCATTTTTATCCCTAGACTCCGACTCCAAGATCTCAAAAGGAAACTTTCTCTCTGAGTCTATATCCACTTGTTTAAAAATAGGAAAGAAAGACTCCAGTTGGAAAATAAAAATCTCTGATCCGCAGAACACACACGAAGTTCTGATGTTGTTTACCCATCGACTGAAGCTTTCCCAGTCTATCCCTATATCTGTTTGAGTGAGTACAAACAACATGAGCCTAACAACTGTTAAACAAGCTCCTAGAAATCAAAAGGGTGACAACGAACTCAAAGCGAAACTGGGCCGACAATCATTGCTGAAATAAAAATAAATAAATGGGATAAGAAAAGATTGTTCCCGTTGTTGTCGAGATCTGCTGCTGTTGTTACCACACGTGGATCAAATGATGAAGCTGGTGTTTTGGCTCAGTTGACTTTTTCCCTTACTGGTGGGATCCCATCAACAAGATCATTCCTTGTCTTAAACGAACCATTTCCGGTAGGCTGGTGGTTGTGAAAGCCGGCATTTTTTAATGGCGAGGAAAAAAGTGGCTATTGACGGAATGAAAGTGTGAGCCATCAAACTACCCAGCCATTTTGTGAGCGTGACTCAACCTCATGAAAAGAGGATTCTTCTCTACGCAAATTCCTCTCAAACATTTCGCCATGATGAAGAAACTATGAGGGCAATGATATAGGGTAGCACGGCCAACAAGCTAGTTTTTATGGTTGCATCCCCATATTATCCTCACCCGACAAAAAGTTTTCGTATTACACGCTCCGCACATGACTATATAGACATATATTGCTCACAAACAACGTGTGTAGTTCAATTCCATATATGATCAAAAAGCACGATGAGGAAAATGACATTTTGAAGAAAAAGTTTTTAAGGACGGTAGAATAACTTCCACTTTGATCGTGGGATCATCATCACCATCACATTAGAAGTTATCAGTAAAGGGCTTCTCCCTCCATATATAACTTTCTATACATCTCTTTTTCAGCTGAGCTGAGCAAAAACATCATTTATATAAACCTTCTACATACTTTCACGGAGGACATTATCAGTCAAGGAGAGAGCTCTCCTGTCATGTTAGTCCTGTTTGGTATGTGAGCCCGGGTGGACGGATATTATATTGGTTTCCAGTTCAAAGTTCAAAGCCATCAGGAATGTCTTCCGGTTTCCCCATCTCTGCTTTACCACACACCGGTAGTGGCGGTTAGGTTGGCTTTTCCACCTCTTTGGCTCTTGACTCATTTCTGGGGAAAAGTTCTTGGAAGCCCCTTCCCTTCTGTGCAAGCTACCCAAAAACCTTTTTTATTAGATCGAGGATCACGTTCAAGAATACATTTTATGAGTGTCTGTGCTCCCTCAACTATTTCAAATTTGAGGAGGAAAGGAAGGAAAAAGCCTGAAATCCTTCTTACTAATATTGCCTTGTTCGATTAGCATCATCACTCTCCTCCTACTCTATGTCCCACTTCTGTGTGGCCTTTTCTTCGCTAAAAGGGGAAAGGAAAGTTTCTGGGTAGAGAGAAGCTAGATCTCAACTCATACAAAAATTTTTTTCCATGGACATGATATAATGGATGCCATTCACGTGAACAGATGTGGAGTAAAGGAAGGTCCTCTTGTCGGCTAAAAGAGTGACAAGGGTGTGTGATGGTGACGATGATGATGATGACATTATTGCATTTTGTGGTGAAATTCCAGTGTAAAAGCTTCAAATTCCAGTGTAATATAAGACTGCCACGGAGTGCCAGAGAAAATTGACATGTTCTCTGGAATCTTTTGAAGTTATGAAAATTGTGGGGTGGTGGTCTTACTCTCCTTAAAATTACAATATACCATATCATCTTCTTACAATATACCGCCTTCATGTCCCTTTATACTTGAAAGAATATCTTACTCTGACCTACCATTATCAAAGTAACTTTTAAAGAAGGGAAAAAATGGTGGCGTTTTATTTCCAGCCCTGTTCCAGTTGATTATGAGGACATTGTTAGAAGGGAGAAAGTTGAACAAAGTTTTTCCCTTTCCTTTACTTCATTAAACAGGCTTTTGGAAGGAGCAAGGGTGACTGTGTACGCACTTGAGTACATAGTACGTATATGTGTCTTGGTGACATCCTTCAAAACTACTTCAAGTGAACTCAACTGAGGATAAAATCCTCCGTAAATTGTTCTAAACTGGGAGGTCCAAAGGAAACTGACATTGGGTGGGAAGAGCTCTAAATAGTATTGCAAAATTTTATTGGAGTGCAAACGTGATAGTAAAAACAGAATAATAACATATTTCAGGAATAAACTTCTTCCAAATTTTAGAGGTAAAATCAGATATCACAATATCGAATCTCTGTGCTCATCTCTTAGTTGACCAAATGACCTTCCACCAGCAGCTTCCATAAAACCCAGGAATCCTAGAGCTTTTTGTCTTGCAAAAACATTCATTTTATTTGCAAATCTGTCATTTCCCCATCGCCCATCCGTCCGACAAGTTAAAGTGCTAAAGTGAGCGGAAGAACGGGAGATAACTTTTGCCTAAAAAGGGAACCCTATAAATTGCGCAATTGCACAAACGACTATTTTCCATTATCACCCACTATCCAGCTCATCATCAGTTTCCTGTCAGGGCTCTCAAACTCCTAATCGATAAAAGTGTCCACATCTGCATGATATCATCACCTCCAGTCCTCCTAGAGAGTTTGATGAGATTCCTCCATGTCTACGATATCCCGGCAATTTATACAGAAAAGTACTTGTATGTCGAGGGCTTCTCACTTTCAGTGAAATAAATCATTTTGAAGGAGGACGAGACATTTACACGCTGAAAGTCAAGCTAAAGTGGCCAACTGGGGCTCGGGTCCGAACCATAAAAACTGACATTTTATACTCCAAACGACTATAATATTGTTTATCAGATATACCATCAAATCCCAGTTGGTATACCAGTATCATCCAGAAAGATTGATCAAATATAAAAACCTACTTATCATCCTTTTTTTGCCTTTTCACTTTGCGATCCACAAAGGGCAGAAAAGTGATAAGGATACTAGATGGAAAGTGACAAATAGCCGGAGAAAAATCTCATTACAACCGGTCGTCATCATCATATCCTCCCCTCCTCCTGCTCATCTCCTCCATCTGAATTCCGTAAAGCTTAAGTAGGAGGAAATTTCCGCGGGAGAAAGCCTAGTCAGTGGAGTACTCGCGAGATAACAGATAAACGGATAAAATATAAGCGGACCAAAACTTCAGGGAATATAATAGTTCGAGTTGAGCTTTTGCTTCTCTTGCCCCACTCCTCCACTGCAAAAATTTTACAGCAGAACAGGAAGTAAGGAGTGGAAAATGATGAAAGAAACTCCTAACTGGGTGAAACAGGAAGGGAAGTTGTTGAGTTCTAGCTAAGCCCATTGTAATAGCAGTGGAGTCATCTCCCAACTAAAGTCCCCATATCCAGGGAGATCTTCATCAGCCCAACTGTGCTTTTAGGAAATGAGTATGGAGGCGCAATAAATGCTATCGCAGTTGGGAACTTTTAGAAGTAAAAGAGAACCAATAAAATGCTAATACAAGCTGTCATCCGGAACAATCTTGTCTGCACACTCCACTTAAATAGCTCTATCAAAGAGTCCCTCTCTCATCCCCAACCGACGAGGCTAATATCGCTCCTCATGTGATATGTTCCTCCTGTGACAAACCAAAAGGACTCAGAGACTAAAAGCGGAACATTGCTTGAAAGAGAAAGCGAGAAAGGCTCTTAAAAAGCCTAAAAGTAAAAAAAATATATCAGTTTTCTTCTCCACTCGCCCAGAATAGAGTTGAAAAGGCTTTAGACGACCCTGCCGGCAGAACAGAGGGAAATGGAGTGAACGCGGAATAGTGACAGGAGAGATTTGGTCATCAAGTGTCATATAAATGTACCTTTTTAAGTAAAAGCCTATTAACATCCAAGGGCAATCATCGCCATTTTCATCCCATCACTCCCCTGCCCAATTGATTGCACTGTAAATGTGATGCATTTTACTCGTGCCAGTCGTCCCATCTAAAAAAAATGCTATTTATCAGTCAGCCAGCCAACAACATATAGCATTAGCTATACCTACATATCGACTTTTCGCTCTTTGGCTGAGTGACGGGAGCAAACTCGGGTTCATTTTAACTTTCACTCTTCATTCCGCCACGTGTTTGACTACTTTTAAAAGCAACTCTTTTCCAGGAAAAGCTCCTTTTCTTGTACCTTACAAAGCGTTATATATGAATGCAGTTTACTCAACGATAACAGTTCTACTTGAAGGAGCATTTTCTCATTTGAGACATCTGATACTGGTTATAAATATAATTGGTTGTAGCCTTACAGGCCATTCCCCCTGATATATACTTACACATAGGTGGAGAGACAGTCAACTTCTATCGAATTAGTACTCGTGAATAAGCCTGTAACGCAAAAGGTCTAGAATTTTCCCTCTATCATTCCAAAGGGATATAAATAAGTTTAAGTAAGAAATCACATCAGCCATCTTCTTTTTCTTTCCTAGTTTAATAGAAAAGCGCCCTTCAACATCGTCATCACCATCATCCTCATGTCACGAGAGTAACGGGATCAGATTCCCTTAAAAAATCGCTTTCCATTCACTCTTCCCTCTACGCATCTAACCCGATGCTTGAAGGGAACTTGAGGTTTCTACTTAAGTGAAATTTGATACATTTTTTCCATTTAAGGCTTCAGCCATACTGTCGTGTCGCCGCCATTACATCATTCGGGGTTAGTATAAGCATAGGGTTCGGATTTGTGAATCAAGTAGAATTTTATCAAAAATAAAATAGAAAGTCACAGACTGATTCTTTTTCGCTAATGTAATATTACAGCGGACATTTCACATTTAGTCATGCCCGTCAACATCCAGTCCCCTTTTCTCTTTTGTGACAGTTTGAATCGGCTTATTTTTCCGAGCTCACATTTCACTCTTGAAACGTCTTCTTTTCTTCACCTCTCATTTTGTCTTGAGTTTCCCATCCCCATTCCTTCATCAACATCATTATTCAGTTATTCACTAACATCATTATTGACAAAGTTCCTTCGTCCTCCCTTTTTACTTTGCCTTTACAAATGCTGTTTACAATCCTGATGTTTTCCCTGTTTGTTGTGATAAGTAGAAAGACGGAGGAGAGGGAGAATATCGTCAGAGTTGTTAGGCTAGCCTCCTCCCTATATCAATATTATTATCTGGAGAGGGTTGCATAAGCAACGTATCTGACAACAAGTTAAACAGACGAGTGCAAACAATAAATAATGGTGGGCTTGAGCTACCCCGTTCAGTTGTTGAAGGAAAAGTCTTCTCACTACTTCCAATAATGATGGTCATGCATAATGCATAAAACACCTTTTCCTTAGCTTCATGCTATATCTGATAGTGATGGAGAAAGCGGAATAGTCCCATCTTCATCATCATCCTTCCCTCACACACAACTCTTCCGTTGAGTATTTCATTTTTTCATGCTATATCTACTCCGTTAGACGACTCTTGACTAGTTGTAAACGACCACACACATAGGGGAAAAAACATCAAGTGGGTTTGGTAAAAAAAAATATTGGAGGAAATGAGCTTGGCTTTACCTGTCCCAAACTTTAGGCTAGGAAACCTGAAAAGAAAGTTTTGCTGTATTGAATAGAATATAGGTTCATGGTCGTATAAAAGTCGAATTTTTTTCTTCTTTTATAGGAAAGGATCAATACAAAAGTTTAAACATGGTATACGAATGTCACTATATCCTTAGTGTAGTTTACATAAAAGTACGGTTGGTATGCTCTGTGGAAGGTCTTGCCAAAACTGAAGATACTTGAATTCAAGGAAAAAGCAGAAAAATATGTATAGAAGAACAGTAAAACTAGGGAACGGTGATGAAAGCAAAGGAAAACCACATACACATATAGATCCATGAGTACTAGTTTAAAATCCCGAAGAGAGTCAATCCAAGGCATGGTAAAACCCGTTGGTTTCATCTCAATCGAAAAACATCGAGGCAGTACAATTTGCAGTTTTTTAAAAATACGTTAGGTTAGATGCTGTAAGTTTTTAAGTCATTGTTGTTCTAAATTGCGAATGAGGAAACTGCATTTACTACAGTGCCGGAATGTGATTCAAATTTTTTAACTTTTAGTTAATAGACTTTAACATGTGAGTAGAAAAAGAACTAGACCTATCGAGGATTTCACTTTACACTACGTCCGTTTCTTTCTTCCAACTTGCACGCTAGTCCAGACTGACTCTCAAGGGGAAAGCGGTTGTGGTTATGCTGTATACACACACTATAAGTGCGACTTCGTGTGTGCACATGGGTAGAAAAAGCATGCATTCTGGGCTTTCGGAGTTAGTGCCAGTTTTTAGGGTTCAGCTGTGTCACACGGTATGACGGAGCTCGGAGCTAAGCTTTGAAAATTATTTCACTTGCCAGATTCCTCCCAGCGACAAAAGATACTTTTCCTATGTGGGCTTGCCAATCAAATAGAATAAATTGATTGTAATATAGTACCTAACGAACCCACCTTATAATGCTTATTTTATTTTACCAAGAATTTGAAAACAATTAAGAAATGTCATGTTCAGAAAAATGTAATTTGGGGTAGCTCAAGCTGTAAAACTATTGTACTCAGAAGTAAGACTATCTTTTCCCTTGACTTTACGAAAAAAATCCTACTGCTGTTAACACCAACATCGCTAGTTTTTTTTAACGTTGGTATGTTAGGAGGCATAAAGCATTCCAAAAAAAAATAAATCCGATCCATACTTTTCATCGCTTTTTCTTGAACACCCAAAATCCAGAAAAGAATCCCCCCGCCTAACCATTCGGAATTAGTAAATGAGTTTAACACACGCTGACAGAAGAAAATTCGAAGAATGATGATGACGATGGTGATGATGATGATGACAACGGTGCAAAATTACATTCTTCCTTTACTACAATACCAGAATTAAATGAGTGAAAGAAACGAGATTTGCTCTTAAAGAGAAACCCCCCATTTCACTTCCATTCTTTGCAGATAAAAAGGAAAGAGAAAAAAGATGGAGAGAAACTCATCAAAAGATATTACTTTCTAGGAGGAACGAGCAAACCTCATCTTTGTCGGATATTGTATTGTGGTGGAAGAAAATCAATTTTTTAATCCTAGCTAAATGGGGCATATGTGTCTCGTGTAAAAAAAACTCCCATAAAAACCGTTATTACTATTACGCTATCCTTTTTATCTCACGACTGGTGAGTCGACGTAGCGGAAAAAAAGGATCAACTTTAGACAAACATCATATTACATCGTTTCCTCGTTAAAAAAACAGGCTCTATTGGTATAAGAGTACCTACAATATTGATATTGTCTGTGAATAATACTAAGCTGAACAATTACACTGACCTTCAATTATAAAAAATTATGTACCCTTTTCACAATTTTTAAGAGAAAGTGCAATCCAAACTCGTCTTTTTCACACGTTTCTAGCAAATTATTCTATTCTCAACATTAACTCGAACCAACCAATCAGCACGCCACTTTCTGTTTGGCCTATCTATATTTATGTTTCCTATCTATATTTTTCTACTAAAAATATCATACGCTTTTCTACACCTTACTTAACGTAAATATATCAATCAAGTGCACTACTTTTTTATAATAGTGACTTATTCCTACTCTTTTTATCCACAGTCAAACTCAATCCATATTTCTAAAATATGTTAACACTAAATGTAAAGTTTTAAAAGTGAGCTATAGTTTAAAAATACTTTTTTAAAGAAGAAAAGTAATCATCCCAAAATACAAAACATATTTCTCTGGGTAATGTCAGTGTGAGATCGAAAACTTAACATCTGCTACTTTAAAAGTATCATCCTCATTTCATCACATCATCACGGCTTACGTCTTTTAAAAAACTT
This sequence comes from Lepidocyrtus paradoxus, assembly GCA_034696885.1. Classification (NCBI taxonomy): domain Eukaryota; kingdom Metazoa; phylum Arthropoda; class Collembola; order Entomobryomorpha; family Entomobryidae; genus Lepidocyrtus; species Lepidocyrtus paradoxus. The sequence continues at coordinate 17,654 of JAQGAH010000368.1, read as the reverse complement.
TCCAAAGAAAACAATTCATCGTCCTTATTATAATCCTTCTCGCTAGAACCTACTTTTCTCTTAAGACTGCTTCTTCGGAAGAAACGCCATGAACAATGGTTCTCGAAGTACTTGTAAGCGTGTCGCATTTCGCAGGTATGTTCAAAACCCATTTTTTTCTCTCTTGCTTGCTTTTACACGATAAACCTTATACAAAAGTTTTTTCCCTTCTGCTGTATAGCAATTTTCATTGCCATTTGCTTTTATCAGAAAAGTTTCTTTTTTTAGTTAAGACGGAAAAGCATTATTAGAAATAAGTGTGGAAAGTCTGTTGTTTTTTTCCATTTTCTTTGAAATGAGCAAAAATACTTTCCCCTTTTACACGCGCATTATAATGTAAGGCAATATCCGCTGGAAGTGTGATGCCCATTCTGCTCGAAAGTAGACAGGAAGAGTTCGTGCAAGAAATGGATGGGATTGTAAAGCCCCATACCTAGAGAAAGTACACATGTTTCTGTTCGCCTGTCTACAATCATCTTGATCATGCTTGTTGTTACATGATCCAAATCGTAATTTTGGGGTTTTCCAAGATTACACTCGTACTTAGTCTTCTTGCGCAATGCTGCTGGTTCCCTTTCAATCTCAGCATGGGTCTTTTTACGTTCTCATGTTTTACAGTTGGTGGTCCTTATTGGGAGGTTGGGGGAGCAGGAGGGGGATGTGTATATAAAAAACTATTTGAAAGTTGGCAGGAGGCTACAATCCCGTTTGGAGGGGCTGCGAATAGCCTTATATATTAGGTATACATGTGTAAGTATTTAGCCTGCAGAGTTTGAATTTTATGAGACGTGTTATATTTTACAGGGTGATGGATGACGGTAGAGTTGCCACAGCCTATTAATTCTTTCTTGTGAGGTCGATTACTAAAATATATATAATGCTAAATAAGCAATGGAGGATGGGGGGAGGTCTTCTGTATTCCTAGCGCACTTAAGCACGTTCATCCATCTAATTTATTGAAAGTTGTGCTTTGTCTGCCATTTGTTCTTTGTTTCGGTGGAGTAAAGTGGATGCATTCCTTTCTTTAAACTTTTCCTTTTGTGGTTGAGCTGCTTTGCGTTCCCCAGCCCATTTCCCGATTTTGAAGGGGAAACTTCACTCCACTATACTGTTTCATTCAATCTGAAGGAAACAGCAAGTTTCGCAATGAAGTGATATGGCTGCTGCACGGATAGGAATTAATGGAGTTTTGAATTTGTTCAGGGTACTTATAAATCCTTGCTTAGGATTTAGATTTGGAAATAGGCACTGTGCCACACCACATCCTTTTGATCAATGTGTTGTTGAATGATGTATCAAACGAGTTGGGTTCCCCATCAAGAGCCGTAATTCTGTGTATGGCTAATTGAACAGAAGTTCTTTCTCCCGAAATAATGTAAAAGTTTTGGGGAGACGAGCCCATCTTCGTGCATTACCTGTCAGGGAATGCATAATACCTTTCATCAATTAATACTTTTGTAGTAGAAGTAGGCCAGTATAATCCAGTTCTTTCCGTGGAATCGGGTTTGTTCTCTCAAAAACGGAGAAAGTTCATTGTACTGTACCTCTCTCCCACTTGCATATTTATATAAATATATATGCTTTTATCCCAGGAGAATGGTATGGGGAATGGGAAACTAATATGGGCATAACTTAGGTTTAAAAAAAATTGTTTCCACATAAAAAGTTTTGTATTGTGTGTTAATACAGTTAATCTAGTTTTTGTTATTCCCCACCCACAAATAAAATTGGTGAAAGTGTGCACGAAAGGAACGCAGCCGAGCAGTCTTTCACTCTGATATAGTATGTACGCAGTTTAGCCATTGTTCTGGGAGTGACATGTAATGGCACAATTGCATTTTGCTTGCGCATGAAACCGGCATGGGAATTGGCTACAATCAACTCCAGAAGTGGGATCCGAATGGGAGGGACGTGTGCACATGCGAAAGTAACTTTAAGAAGAGCTCTCTGGAAGAAAAATCTGCTTCATTTATTTACGGCTGTCAATATTTTTCTTCTCACAGTCTCTCATCACCCCAGAGAAAATGTCTGGTCTGGAGAAAGCAGATAGGTCCATGATGCTGAGATGAGATGATGTATGAACCTATGCTTGTTTCGAGCAGCTTCTCTGAGATTTAACTTATTTTAAGAAAGTAAACAGTGACTACGGGACCCTATTATGTATCAAGAGGAGAAAGGGAGTTTATCCAATCTTGAAGAGGATTTAAGAGGACTTCCCATTTGATGGGATCTGAAAGGCATGAACAATATTTTGAAATAACCATATCATATCATTTATTTTTTACCCACCTTAAATAGGAGGAAATACCGCGCATCGTCTGACTGATTGCGGAACAGCTGGCACTGACGTTGCCTTTACATAATTTACACGCTTGACGCTACACATGTTCTCCGGGAGATTGAAGAGGAGAACAAATATGCTTACTTGTTCAGCTATTTATATTATGTAAATGATATTTACTTACTATGCATAACCTATGAAGGGAAAAAAATAGGTAATGTAATAATGTTTCCTTTATGCATACGATGATGATGTACCTCGTGCTTATCCAGACTCAATTTTTTCTTTCAACCAGCGAACCAAAACCCCGAGGAAAGATGGTTGGTCGGTCACGCTTAGCTCTTGATTCCGTGAAGGGATGCATACCGATGTATATTTTTTAGGGGGAAAGTCTATTTAGCATTTTTTCTGCTTTCTTATCCAACATCCCATAACCGCGGAACAGACTTCCCTTTCCCGTACTCAGGAAGCATCATCATTTATCAGAGCCTTGTGCTTTATGAGTTTTTCAAGTACTTTCACTCACTTTTTCCATTGTTGGTTAGATAGGGTTGAGAAGTTGAGTGAGTGGATGGGTATGACTGGTGTAATGTGATGTGGTGGAGGGAGAGAGGTTCTTGGGAAGTGTTAAAATGCTAGGTTTAGCACTGTCTGGTTTGTCCGGGTAAAGGTCCGTTTTGAGAAATGCATATTTTTATTTCTATTTGTGTAGGTTTAGTATGACTCAAAAACATATGGGTATAACTTTAAGATATTCGCTATAGTCATTGAGGGTAAAATATCTTTTTCTGCCAAAGTTCTGATGTTTACTGAGTTTGATTTAGGAATAGAGCTTCTGATCATCCTTTGGCTAAAACTGTGTCATTTGTAATCCTAAATGTCTTTTGTGCTTACATAGGTAGAAAGTCGGATAATCAACCTGAAGTATAGATTACACACCACACTCCACTAGTGCTAACGCATATTGTAGACGAATTTCTGCAATGATCAAGCATTTATCACACTCCCCTGCACAATTTCATAATAAATAAAATAAAATCATCCTTGCACATGATAATAATGCCAGTTCATTCAATTCCCGTTTTCAACCAACACGTACGTTTTCATAATAATATTCATGCTTAATCATAATCTCGGCAAGTGCATCTCACTTCAGCCCTCCACCATCCTCCTCCTTAATTCTCCTCACAACATCGTCTTTCATTCTTTCCAAGAAAAACACTATAAATGATAAAACGGACGTGCTCCCATCATTAGCTCACTCCTATTATGGGATACGTCATTTCGACAGGATGCGGGATACGTCATCCTCTATTCCATCCCAATACAAACAACAGTCAACATTCCATACTGCATGCTTCAGATAATCCCAAATCTAACTGTTCAAATATTTGTCGATGCTCGTCCTCCCTCCTTACCTCCACTATTTGTTAACATTTTGCATGAATGAGCAGGAGTTCTTCACTTCCCCGCATAAACTAGAAGGATTCATATCTATTCTCTTTATATAATACTAATGATTATGATATGACGATCATAATAGTAGCAGGGGAAAAGGGAGGCTACATGAAGACTACAGTCATTCCTTTCTTGTTCGTCTTCCTTTTGGCAGGAAAAGAGTGACTTGATGTGTGCACCTATTTTCATTGTGAATCCTATCATATCTCGGCCCAGCTAACCGTCTCCCTTAGCTCCTCTCTCGTGACTGGGGAAAAAATCTGGGGATCTATACCCGACAAAGGAGTGAGGCAGAAGATGAAGATGCATGCGTGAATAGGAATTATTATACAGGAATAGAATGGCTTTACAAGGCTTCTCATCTTTCCACGTCTTGTCATTACCATTGTATCATTGTGTAACTGAGCAAGTGAAAGATATGAAGGAGCAAAGGGAAAAGTCTCTTTTCTCCCATTTCATATCTTTTTCCTCTCTGTTCCTTCTCCACTTGTTCCCTTTTCATACATCTTCTTGGAAAGGAAAGACTACAAGGATAAAGGAAGGCTCCATGCCAAAGGCAAAATAAGCTGAAGAAAGGAGAAACCGGGTCTTTGCATTCATTCAGACTGATTCTGCTTGTATGACGATATATTTATTCGACTTTTGCTATTTTGCGCAGAATAAAATGAATGAGATTATTTCTGTTCGTGTAGTTTTTATAGTTCTATGGATTATACGATATTAAGAAAAAGGGATGGGGAAAAATGCGGGAAACTTTGTAGCTTTTTATGAGACGAGACAGAGAGGAGAGAAGGGCTAATCTCTGTCATCCCTTTCTTTATTTTTTTAAGATAAACTTTATTCTCTTTTTTATCCAAGAGAATAAAAAATGTTTACTTTTGGAGAAAGGTAATGTACAAAGATACTAAAAGAAGGGAAAGTATGTCTTGATAAAGACGTGCGTGTATTCCCACTCACATTTTACATAGTGTTGTTGTTCTACTTATTCAACTGAAAAACATTTTGTCAAACTCGGGAGTAAACATGTATCTTTTACTTAATGATGTTTTCACAATACGTAATAATTTGAATTTCAGAGTATTTAGGTACATTGCTTATGTACAACGTTGAAGTGAATAGGGAAGGGAAACGTGTCTGAAATTCAAGTCAATTTAATTTTGAATATGTGCTCTTACCGTCCCTAATGAGCAAACAAGGAATGCATGAGTCCCCAGATTTGTTTGGCATTGTTATTCCATTAAAAGTCGACTTTCTCTCTTGCTTTGTATTTCGTACCTTCTACCTTGCACTAGCCCATTTTTCATTTGCGTGTACAATGCTATATGGGATGCGATCCAGCGATCCCGTCATTCTGAGAAATCTATCAGGAAGTCCCTGTTCTAAATTAAGGTAATAAATCATGCAAGACATGCAAGAACCGTTGTGTCGGTTAGCTTAGGATTTGCTCCGCTGTTCCAGTTTCCGTTATTGCTCCCCCGTTTGTTGTCAGTTTTAAGCCTGCACTGGGAGATCACCTCGCTTCTCGCCGTGTTTTCTATACGGGAAACTGTTGGGGAAAAGCCTAAGCATGTGAATGATGTGAAAGGCGTACCCATTAATTTGCATTTAAAAGGTGGCATTCCACAACACAATTTTATTCCCAGCCCCAGAAATCGGATTTGCCATTGTGGAATCCATTCTTTGTAGAGGGGAAAGGGAATGGAAGAAATAAGCTGATCAAAATCATACGAGTGGGTTTATTATCTGGAATGAATGGAGTCACAGAGTAGAGGCATCCACATGCTTTTGTTATTTGTGGCTTTCATACTAGGTCAATGAAAAGAAATGAGAACAATTCTGACCACAACAAATAAGCGAAAGGCTGAACTAAGGATTAGAATTAGCATAGCGGGAGGCCAAAAGTTAGGAAGAATGCTGACCACGCCAGACTTTCTCCAAAGGTATTTTAGGGTTTTAAGCTCTGCGGCTCTCAATCAGTATAATTACTCAGAGAGGGATGAGAAGGATGGAGTGAAGTATTTATTTATTCTGCTTTCATAGGTCTGTACACACAGCTTGAGGCGCAGTTCATTCAAAGTTGAGGCTTTCCCTTGATCTTGCTGAAAGTGCTTGTTGAATATTTCCAGGCTTTACAGTACCCAAGTACCTAACCAACAGAAACCACTGAATCAACCGGACGTTTGATAGTTACCTAAACGCAGCTTTTTTCATTAGGACCTTACCATAAACTTGTTTCGGTTCCGTAACTGACTCTACTTCAAAAGAGTCATTCGACCTACGAGCCCTATCAAACATAATATTTATGGATGCTTCTATACGTCATCGAAGCCATATAATCGAGTACTATCATATTCATAGTCATCAAACATGAGAGTTGAGCCATTGTGAGTACATAACGTAAAGGATTCCTCATCTTAACCCCAAAAATATCTCAAAGTGGAATTTCAATTGGCCGAGGATAATGTTTGGTAATGACATGTCATCCAAGCCCACATGATGCTTTTTTAGTTAATTTTTGACCGCAAATAATCTTGTTTTTTACTATGTAAAATAACAAAAAGGGTTGACGTCAATAGCTTTTTGATGAATTATTTAATGACATTTCTCAACAATTTTTGCTAAAATAAAGTGGTACTCGGTAGTTCATATCCGCTGTAGGCAAACTTTATCTTGGACACGGAGTACCTTTTTCTTCCCTTTTCGAATTTCCCCAGTTTATTCCGTAACAGGGGAGATGAAGGGAAAACTTTCCCTTCTGTCTTTATTGAATGAAGCCCAAATTTGTCTGCCATTTCTTAATGAATGAAGAGCCAAATTTCCTGTCTCTTCTTCCAGCGAAAAAAGTTTTCCTTTCATTTAGACTCCACACACATGGACAGCAGAGTGGAACCCAGGAAAAAAGGGAACTTTTCTTCTCTGATGAATCCAGGAGCAGCAGGAACCTCACCCGCTGCCACCATTCACAATAATCCTAGGCATTTTACCTTTCCTTCCTCCCGCATAGTCCTTGCTATAATAATAAGGTAAATACCTACGGAAAGTTAACTTTTGGTCGTGGGCATGCCATGCCAAGAAGCGACTTGATTTAGCTGAAGTTCAGTTAAAGTGAATTTTCTTTCTCGAATGGCTGGTTGTGTGACCCTTTCTCTTCATTTTTACCTCAACCTTTTTTTTCCCTTAAAGAGTTTTGTCGTTGCTTTTGATGGTTCATTTCCTCTCATTCCATTTAACCTCTCTCCGCAGCTTGTTCATGCTGGAGCTCTTTCCCAGTCAGGAAATGACTGTCAACTTGTATTGTTGTAAAGAGGCCGTGCCAGGTTGTTGGACAAATAACTTAAATGCACGGAATCCTGATGAATGGTAAATGGAATGAATGGAAGGAGGCCACGAACTGGCAGCGCATCATGATAATGGGATGTGTTCTTCCTTTTCTTCTCCTTACACTCGTCTCCCACACAAAAAAAGGGAAGCCAGATAGGAGTGAAAAGTCAAAGGCTTCGATAGTGCCGTGTACGAAGACGAGTTCCGCTATCTTCATGTGCTATTAATGTATTTTTATTGCAATTTTTGTAAAAGCAACTGCGTACGTGGATGGGGAAAAGGCGACATACCTTGACGCTCCTGATATCGCCGTTTGATAAAAAAAGACTCCTCTATAAGGAGGGTGCTATTATTATGAGGAAGCATTAGTCATAAGTTGTCATTATCACTGTAATATTCTTAATATGTGACCTTTCTCCAACCTTTTCCACTTTGAGATTTCTTTTGTCGAGAACAGGAGTTGGCTGGAAAGGAGGAAGATGTGTCCCTCATTTCATGGCTCATTCTTCCCCGTATCACGTGTTGTCAGTAGGACACGATATGGGTTGGGTCTTCCTTCCTTACTCACGGGCAGCCACTACCTGAACTATCCGACCGAGAGGGGAAAGATCGAGATGGGAAAGAAACTACACGGTTGGTTTAGCATTGGATGGAAAAAAAACTTTCTTTGTGCTATCTCCAGGGCTGCTGCCAAATGTTAGAAAGGGCTACAGATACTTGCCTTATTATTGGTTTGGAGAAGGAGGAGTATAACACAATTATGAAACGACTGGGACACAACATGACAGTCAGCCCAATATAAGATCTGGCAGCAGATGAGACTTGGAAACAGATTTGTGGAATGGACATGGGAATATAACATCGATTGTTTCTCGATATGATTAGGCATAAAATGATGAAAGAAAAAGTGAAAGGGTAATATTACATGCCATAACAGAACGCTACCCTGAACAGGTATTCAACTACTACCAAATAGAACTGGGAAGAATTTTTCTTGAAGTAAAATAATATGTTTCACATGGGACATCTGTGCGTTGGATGTCACTGCAATGCTCTATTCTACTGTTACGGAAGGTATCCCATTCCTGCTGTTGACAACGTCATATTCCATAATATTCCATAAGGAAATTGTTTGATGAATAAAAGGGATAAAATGGGATGTCACTGTGCACCTGCCTCACTGTCATTTGAATGGTCCTAAAGGAAAATGGACAACTGAGATGGGCATGGCCGGCCTACGAAGGCATTTGTCAGATGACACGGAGTACGAAATAACACTTTTTTATTTCAATTTTTCCCTTTCTTGTTTTCTTCATAAGAAATGTGATATAGATATAGCTGCCCCATCACAACATGCTCGCTGCATTTTTTCCTGTACATGAGTAGCTACTTACTTATATATGGAGATAAAAATTTCATAACTTGGAGAAAGTTGGACTGGAATGCGGTGATACCAGATAGCCCTTTCAGCCTTTTATATCTGTCGCATCAACTTTTTCAAGTTTTTTATTGTTTCCGTAAGGGCAGTGAAACAAAAGGAAAAACTTCAATAAGGAAAGCAGGGTCTAAAGTTTTTTTTTTGGAAAAAATAACAATGTTTTTAAACTGTCCTTGGTTGATTGTACATTTCACATGAGTTATGAAAAATATTTGCATTTTTATACATCACAAGTGTACTCATATTTATAGCACAATGACCTTTTCAACCGGGGAAGCTAAAGCGTGACAACTGTCACTTTTCTTCCTTTTGGTTCCGTCTGCAAGACTTCAAACGAAGGTGCATGTTTTCCACATCTTTTTCCTGGCAGAGATACTTTGTTAATTCTTACAGATTACTGATGTAGCGTTTTTCGCTCTCCTTTTATGCATGCAGTAAACAGATACAATTATCTGGTGTTCCATGGTAGTAAACGAGTAGTCTTAACTTATTGGATAGAAATGTAATGCGATTTCTCAAAGGCTATAACTATGTTATCATACTTCATTTTTTTGAATATACCTGCTTTCAAGTTCGAATTCCTATTTCAAACCCGTACATTCTAAAGTCTTCTTGGCCAAGAATTGCACTAAAAATTCTCGTTTTCCACTCTGTCCCTATCCACTCTCTCAAAGGCAGCCACGTTTTTTTTTTACCAAATCTGTCCGTGCACGATACAGAAGTACAGGAAAAAATGTTTTCTTTTCTGTGCGTCTCCAAAAAAAAGATTCTGTCAGGACATTATGACGTTTTTCCACTCGGATGAGCCAGTCCCCCTGGAAAGAATGGCTAGCAAAAAGGGAAACCAAAGCCCAAGTCATATTCCAATCCTTTTATATAACCGTCTCACTCAAACCCTGGAAAATTCGCCAACCAAGGCAAAAAAAGCCTGACTGCGACTGAGTGAGTGAGTGTGTAAGCGAAGGAAATGATGGAAGGAACGAGAACTTGCTCTCCATCCATCCATACCATACCATCCATCCCCCCACGGCAGTGCATCCTTCACTGGTGCTCCTTCAGAAAATCATTCTTTCTCCACTTAGGATTAGACCAGCATTACTTTTTCTTCCTAATGTCGGCTTTACCTCCACACACTCGACACATTTAAGATAGCAGACATGTCTATCTTCTGGAGAGTAAACAAGTTGCTCCCGAGTCTAACCCCCTTTCACTCTCCTCTCTAGTTGGTGACTTCCCTCCACCAGCAAAATATAAATAACAATATACAACTAGCTTTGAAAGAGATGGAAACAGAAAAAGGCTGATATTGTAACTCTTTATTTGTTCCTACATCATCTCATCATCCTCCTCTTATTTTCTCACAGATCAAACATCCCTAACAATTTTCTCTCTTGTCTTGTTTCCTTCACGAGAGACAGATCTCTCAGATCTTCTATCGAGAATTGACTTCATTCAACTATCTTTGCATTCCAACTATAAATCCATATATGAATCCAATCTATATCCCTCCATATTTATAGTACATCTATCTCAATGTGTACAGTTGGGATTGCATTGAGATCTCAATTTAACACGATGGGGAATAGTAAATGGGACCCAATGCACAGCACGGGATATTAAAATGCATGCTTTGCTCAACCCACCTCTACGTAATAAGTAGCTTTCTCCTATTATTTACTTTCTTTTTTCAAATAAGCTATATCCATTTCTTAGAGAAAGAACAAGCCCGAGTGAGCAGTGACTAGTCCCATGCCATAAGGAATATTATCTGTAATGCATTTCATTCGATTTTCTCCCTAGCTTGTGTTTTAGAAGGAACTGTTCCTCCTTTCTTGCTTTATTACACTTTTGGTAGTTTTGGTATCCCTATTTCCACGTGATGGGGATGAGGATGGCACGAAACACTTTATTTCTCTCTCGGTGTTGTCTGCAAACAATACCGGTTTCTTCTCCTCCTTTTCTATTTGCTTTTGCCAAGAAGAAATAAAATGGTTCAGAGTTTTCTCACAGTCAAGACTAAAGCTTAGCTATTGATGATGAGGATATTGGGCTGGGGCATGGAAGGATACATGCATTTTCTATATAATTTCTGTATCATCAGCAGGAGATGATGACGATGCGTGTATGTTTCCTCTCCAGTCGATTTATCGATCTTTTCTCTCCTTTTTTCCCATTCCTCGTCGGCGGACAGTCAAGGGCTTTCTTATGAGCTTTCTCATCCTTGCTCTTTTCCCATCCTGCTGCCGAAAGAGTCCATTATCAACATCAGCGTGGGACTCTTGTACACTTTGTTATGGGACGTCATTGTCATATTTAGTCGTTTTTAAGGGGAGAAGATAAAGGCACTTTTGTGACGATGTCTAGCCCATTCTCTCAAATTTTTGTTTGGAGTGTGCAATTAATAAGTGCATTAGAATAATGGAGAGATAGGAAAGAAGGAAAGACGGCGGTGAAGATGCAAAGCAGGGAGGCAAGACTCCCAGCTATGGAGAAAATATGAAAGGGAAAGTGAAATGAGACTGGGACCTCAAATCTCCAGCAGCAATCTTTAATTAACATTTCTCAGAAAGGGCTCTCTTCATTGTAAACAAGGTCAAAGATAGTTAATACATTGCCTACAAGTAAACACGTGCACGTGTGTTTACAGCGTTCCTGCTTACGATTCTGACTGGTTTCTAAAACATCATCCTACGATTTCCTTTTCAGTTGCAAAAAAGCATCACGTTAAATTATGTGTGAGGACATGCTCCCTCAAAACTTATACCCGAGTCTCTGTAGGATTAGGATAATATTTTTTTTAAGGAAAAAAATCCCATTCACCTTTTTTAAGTGTTTTTCATACAGAGCACTCTTTTTTTGGTCTTTTATAGTTCCTCTCACTTCAATTCAGTTCAAGGTTGAATTATCAGTAGGCTTGTTTCCATACAAAGCAGACAACAGCGGGTCAAATATTTAAGCAAGGAAGGTGGAAAACCCGAGAGGGAAACTGACAGGCTCCTATAAAATACAGTAAACTCTCTGGATAATGAATACAGAAATGAAAAAAGGGAAGGGATATAAGAGCCAGATTAGAAAACAGGGAGAAAATGAAATGGAGCTTAAACACTTGGAATTTTTTTTCTCACTGTGGAATATCCACAGATATTATTTCAGGGGAGGCTGGAGGATATCCATATAAAAAAGTATTTAATGTGGGGAAAGTTTTTTTCTAGCTAGAGAAGCTCCAAACACCACACACACCATCATCAAGCTATTTTCCCTTCGCGTACTTTATGTAAGCCATGCACAATGATACGATGATAAAGAGGGTTTCTTCTCTCTTGGATATGTATAGCACAATTTTTAGCCATCTATATTTAGTGGAGCAGAGAGGAGATTAGGAAAATGAAGAAAAGGGAAATTGAAAAGAGCAAAGCAATTCAAAGCTTTAGGGCTGTCTGGGACTTAGGGCAGATGCTTTATTATTTCCATGTGGGGAAAAGGCTATAGCAAATAGTTCATTTTTTGTTCCCTGGAATGATGAAAGATGATGAGCTCCCAAGGAAAACCCCAGCTTTTACTCTCATGAACCTTTTCTTCCACCTGCATAAACCCTTAAGTATTGCTAAACCCTCCTAGCCTGAATTGAACAGAAAGGGGAGGGGAGATGTTTTGCGTGAGAAAGGAGATCTTCCGAACAATGAATATGATGAGGATAAAGGAGATAGGAATGCTTGGGAATGTTTTTGTGCAATTTTTGGAATATGTTTGGAAGACTTAATGGTTCCAAGTGTCTAGGTGTTTAGTTGCGGTGGAATGGAATGGAATATAATGTGACATTTTAAATTACATTATGCACCTGTCTGAAGCTCGCCTAAAGACATTGTAGCATATAGCAAGTAGCACCATCATATCAACATCGTCTTAATTACCTTCCCACAGGAGGAATTTTTATGCAGTTATTTCTTTTGTCTATAGTGTAAACATTCAGGTGGTGAGTAATGGCTGGGAATGAAATGATTATCATTATCACGACATCCTTTCATATCCATTATTGCTACAATAACACTCCCTCATTGCTATACGAGGGAATGTAACCGAAAGGGAAACATGATGGCGCATATTGATGATGATGATGATGATCGTGAATACACATCAGCAAAATGTCTCAGTCAAGATAAATTAAGCCCACTAATCAAACTCAACAATAGTCCTATTATTTTTGTATCATCCTATTTTTCCCTTTTATTTTTTCTTGTCACTTTTATTATCTCTCCTGGAGTGCGTGTGTGACGGGACACGTGGAGCGAGGAAAAAACTCAACGTGAGACACAGCCGCAGATGAAGGGATAAAAAAAAGTCCTGTCTATTCACTCCCAGCCCAGTTCTCTCATAACATGAGAAAAAAAATATCTATTGATTCCATGTGTTTTATCATATATTTCTCCTTGGCTCTTCTGTTTGCTTTCCCCATTTTCAATAACAGAGAGATAGAGTTCTTTTGTCAGTTCTTGTTTCTTCTGAATTCCGATCCTTTGATAAATGGAGCCGGCTCCTGGCATTACATCAATAATGGGATGGACACTGACAAATTGTTTTGCGTGATATAAATAAACCGCACAGACAACTCTCATACACGCACAGCCACACACACAATCCGCGGCGGATATGTATTTTATTTACTTTGTAATATGGCGTGTGGGGTCTCTTGGGAGGGAGTTGCCACGTTAGAGCAGTGACAGGGTTTGTGACTCGCATGGCGGCTCACAATAATGGAGGAGAAAGTAACTCAAAGTACCTTTGCTCAAGCTCCTGACATTTATTTGGCTTTGATTAGATCCACTAACAACAACGCTGGCTGGAGTCTATAATGAAATAATGAAAAAGACAATGGATCGGGATATACAATATTTGGTCGTGACTGTGGGCCTTAAGCATTCGATTAGATTGAGCTTGTCCATAAAAAAAACTTGCATTTTCCCTAATTTTCGTATTCCATGTTTTCAACACACCTCATGCAAGTTTGGGTAGACACTCGTAATTTCATTATCATTATCTTTATCATGTAGAATCAAAAGTAATTGAATTGAAACGCCAATATAATGCTACTGGCACTGTTGACATTGGTGGTGTGGGCAGAAAAGTGTCTTGTTTGTGTACCTTTGTAAGGATAACTACAACGGTAGAGTCTAATGCAAAGTCAGGGTTGTGGGGATGCGGATGTGACAAAACTTTTTTGTTTAGAATTGGAATTAGTTTGGGATAAAAAACAGTGCATGTAGAGGAGATTCAGGAGAGAGAAAGTATTTTTCGTTGTGAGACAGGAACTGTTGAAGCAAACGGGAGATTACACGTTGAGATAACGAGCTAACACGTATCTCACGTTTTTATCGGATAAGGATCATGTGTACGAGGACAGAGGCTACATAAAGGATTTACTAGCCCAAACTTTATATGAATTGGATTAAAATGGAAACTTGGTTTAGCGTCATATGAATTGAAAGAACTTTTTCATAAAAAAAAGTCTCCTCCATAGAAAAGCCATATTGGACCGGATAATTCTTCCATGGGGCTGATATTATTTATGGATTTTTATAGTAAAGCTGTTACCAGAATAAAAAAAGGGAAGTTTAGCCGTTATAGGTTTTGTGGAATGGGGGGATACAGCTGCATAGAGCTTATAAGATTTGCTCACTTGATGAAAGTAAAAATGTGGAAACTTTCCTCGCTTATTTATGTTAGTTTTGGTGAACCGCGATTCAATAAAAAGGAATCAAACAGGCTACAAATGTTTAGTATTATGGATTGGGACATGTTCTCAATAATCGTAAATTTCCTGACAAATAAAAGTCAATAAAGTCCACACAATTTAGAGAGTTTTTACTGGATACAGTTATTCTCTGTGTGGAATATATTGATTCAGTGGAGAATTTTTGGGAAGATGTCGCATGTTGGCTGTTGCTGCTGCTGTGATTTAATTCTGACTAATTTATTTCATATTTTATTCCAGCATACATAAACATACCATTTTTTAAATTTAACTCCACTAATGCTTATCACTTAACCAATTATCCCCGGCTGAGTAAAGCTTATGTAAATAATTCATTCGAAATTATTGTTACTTTCGGAGAAAGTGAAGTACCCACTTGAAAAAGTCTGGGAATAGGATGATTCTACAGTAAAAACTCGTCTCATCCATTTTCAACCCGTGAAGGTTTTATTTACTTAAATTAATTATCAACCAGTGGCGTTCCTGGCTTGTTAAGCGCCAAACGGGCTCATATTACGAGTCAGTTCATTCATATTCATTCAATGTCAGTTACGAGTAATGCCAAATCGCCATAGAATGAAAATGCACATAGATTCACTCATTCGAATTAGCGGGGTAGATTGAGACGCTCTGTAGCATAAACGTATATCTCGGGTGAAACTAATTAATTAATGTTCAAGGGCAACGAGGCATTGTTCCAACATGTAATTTTCATGGCTGGAATTGCATTTCCATGTACGTAGTCAGAAGGTGGAACAAAATCTCTTAAATTTTACATTAAACCGATGACCATCTAAATAACCAAACGGCTGCATATCGCATTGTGTGCAATTTCATTAAGAGGTTTAGACAGTTCTCCTGTCTTTTCATGTTTTAAGCTTGGAGCTTACTTACGCTTTCACCAGAAACTGAAGAGTCCCATTTGCGGGGATTGGCAAGCAAACTGTAAAACATAAATGAACTGAGCCATGTAGCAAGCTGAACAACTGAAGCATTATAAAAAATCTAATAAACATCAGCAAATGTAAACTAGAAAATAACTACATTTTAATGAACTTCCCATTGCCAAAATCGATAATCTCATTTTTGGAAGGAAGCCGCGTGTCTCTCCAAGTAGGATTTATAACGACTTACCTTCGTCATTTGCCACATAATTAATATCGTTGACCTTGATGACTACGGTTGCAACTTGTTTATGATAATTCCCTCATATGAAATTGTGTTTAATTCTAGTTCAGATCGTGAAAGTAGATTTTCGTTTTTTTAATTATCAGACATGCACATCGTACGTGGGCAAACATATAGCAATTTATGTTTGTGTTAGGTCCAAGAGGAATAGGTGAAGGTTAGAGGGATTGAATAGAATTCGTGTCCCAAAATCCAACTAATTTTAAAACTGGCAGAAGGTCTTTTCCTCTCTCCCTCTCCAAATCCGCTTATTTAAAGCTGCCCGTGTACTTTGCATACAAATCGTAAAATGTTAACCGGGTCGAATTTGTAGTAAAGACATCATGATCTGAAATGTATTGCACAACGCAGACATTATTACCATTGCCGCATGCTGCAGCTGAAGTGGCAATTTACTTTCTCCCCATTTCCTGTCTCCTCCTAAATGATTTATTATTTGAGTGGGAGAGATGCGTATCCCTATCATCGTCCCGGCTTTTGCAAGTCTAATAGGGGAGAGCATGGAGCAAATGTTAAATATTCAACAATGAATAACAAAATATGATAAGTAGCCCAAGCAGCTTGACTTGGCTCACCGGGGGTTTGGACTCGGAGAAAGTACTGATAACCCCCTTGTTCTAGTTCTGCCTTTATCACATGGTCGTGTCCTCCAAGCACGGAGAAATGACGGCATGTAGTCTAATTTAAACAGTGAGGTGTGCAGCTTACTTATTAGTAATAACCTGATTAAAAACTAAGGGGAAATGACACAAGATATATAGCTAACGACAAACCTTTTCCCATAACCTTGAGCATCATCAGTCATCATATGCGGCGGTTATATGGTGGAAGATATACGTACTTTATAAGAGGATGTGAAAAGCTGCGGTTTCTAATTTTCAATTCGGGATCTCTCCTCCAATCTCTTTGATAAAGTGATATATAATCAAGGGAGGGAGTATAGTATAAGGACATGGTGAATTGGTGAGGAAAATGGGTAATCTTGTTGAGGCCCTGTGTATTCATTTCCAGAGACTAAAGAGCATTATGTCCTTTCTCCACTGTAAATTCCAGTCGGCTCAGCTCTAATTGTAAGAAAGTGTAAAGGATAAAATGCAAAACTAAGTAAGCTTTTGGATCGTAGATCATGGCGATAATAATTGAATTAAAATGTCCTCATTTCTCCAAACAGTTACAAAAGCGGAGGGAGAAGGGGATAAGATCCACTTGAAAAGTTGCTCGTCTTTATTTTCACCATCATCATCATGAAGCACAGTACCGAGCAGGCATATTGGATGGGGAAAGGATTTTGTTTAAGAAAGGGAAACCTTATTTTGCATATATTTCTGTTAAAGTGTCTTATGTTTTGATAAGGGAATGGGCTACAAGACAACAAGGAACATTGAGTAATATGCTTATAGCGCAGTCAAGCATACAAAACAAAAGGTGATCTTGAGTCGAGGCAGCTCAAGCAGATTTTAAGAGGGGATGTCGGCTCGACGCGTAAAATCTTAAGTTAGGGCATGGGTAGGGTTCCGTATCTCATCTTTCTATGATGGAGAAAGCTGCTGAGGGAGAGAGAAGTAAAAGTGGCTTTTTTTAACGAGAAAAATTCATTTTTATCCAGAATGAAATGAAATTTTTGGAGTAAATAGTGTTTCAAAACATGCAGTGTCTTTATTTTTTACAAAGCAGTTTTTCTTCATTTCCGTATCCTCTTCGTTTTACCTTCCTGTCTAATTTTTGGTGGATGGAGGGGCGAGTGCAGGCCTGCATATGAATTACGTATGAAGGCATATATGGGTTCGCTGTGTGTTTGCCCGGTTTTGAGCTTTTTTATGAGGATGAAAAAGATTTTTTTAAAGATGAATATATTTCTGTAAGGTTAACAGCTAGCATGACACTGTTAGAATGTTACCGCTATATGTAAATGACAAAACTGGGTAGTTGATATTAGACAGTAAGCAACATCGCCAGCATCTATAATGGCATTAAGCTGGCGTGGGCGAAAAGGCAAATGAAGGCTTTCATATTTTCACATAAGATTGGTTGAGACATGAGAGGAGATTAGCAAAAAGAGATCCTTTGAAAATTGCTCCACTACGGAGATATGTTTCCGTTGTTCGTTTGATGAAGCAATAGACATATTGCTCCACCCCGCCTCACTTAATCCTTCCGTTCCAGGTTGGCTAATGAAATGA
>JAQGAH010000367.1:0-43727 GCA_034696885.1 Lepidocyrtus paradoxus | reverse complement strand
TTTTGAAAGTTTCTGTTTTAAGAATTGCATGTGTGAATCTACAAATTGTGCTCTACAAACTACACTGATAATAATAAAGGTAAGCTCACCGGCACGGATGATAACTACCTGTTCTAAATGGGAACACTTAAAGTATACATTCTGTATTACATCCGTTTACAGGAAATGATGAATTTGGTTGAAAAGTTTTCTTAGAGTAGTAGCGCTATCATGATTTGACTAAAATAATGTTAACTGTGCCTCTCCCAGGTATTCTTACGACCCATTCCAACAGTCTCCTAACGAGAATCCAGAAGCTGAGCTATACCTCAACGCTGGAGATTACGTTCTGGTGTGGGGAAACATGGATGAGGTGATTTAATGATTACAATAAAATGGGAAGAGAATTTGACAGAACGGTTTTTTTCCTTTCAAGTCGACTTCCATCTCTTTAAATTTGAGGAAGTCATTGTATCATTAAAGAAACGGGGTGAATTCCCTTGTTAATTAGCTTGTTGATTTTAATCCCAAGGATGGATTCCTTGATGGGGAGCTCCTGGACGGGAGAAGAGGCTTGGTTCCTTCTAACTACGTGGAAAGGCTCGTGGGCGAGGACTTGCTGGAATTCCACCAGCAGGTCGTGCTGGGAATAAAGGATACGGAAGATTGCCTATCAACATCCCTTCTTGATTTTGATCATCCCCGTGATATAGGAGATGAATCTCAAAGGCTGATCATTGGTAATTTATATGTACAAAAAAGTTCCCTAAACAACATCCCTTTTCTAGGTAAATGCGAAGAAAAGTTTTAGGCTCTCACCCGCCAGGGACGTTTTAGACTGGTTACATGGGAAAGTCTCTGTAGGATTTTATTAGTTTCTAACATGGTTTTGTAGTGTCGAATAAACGACGTGTTAAGAGAACACTGCCACCGTTGACGATTAATCACAAGGATATCTTCAGAATGAGAGGTTTGTTACTAATGAAGTGTTACACCTTTTTTTATTTATCGCTTTGGTTCTGTTTTCTGTATGATTTGTACATGCAACACATGTACAATTTGATGTAGCATTATTATGAGTTGATGTAGACAAGTCACCCAACTAGGATCATCATCGGCATGAAGTACTTCAACGCTCCAGCATCGTATATTTTTTTTAAAAAACTTTAGTCACACCCGTTAAGCTAATTTTAATTGTTTTTAACTCATTTCTTTTCGTTTCCCTATTTCATGATTTTACCTACTATTTTATAAACATGTCATGTTCCTCTTCTGGGGTTGATAGGATGTAAGGACTTGAGTGCAGAGCTGTAGTGATATATTTTCCAACTTGTAAATGTCGTAATGGAGTGCAACGGCATTACGAATTCTCTCCCTTCCCGTCAATTGTCAAGCTGATTGACATGCACGAAAGCACCTTTTTAAGGCTAAATTTAAATCTACTTCATACGTTGTACGTCAGTGTCAGTATTTTGTAGATATGAACGGTATCCTTTACCGTGTTCACACAGTTGAGCAAATGGAGGAAGACTTGAAAGGATGATTGACCAAATCATGTTGAAGTAAACTTTAACCAATATGTTAACCCTTTTTTTTTTTACTTTGGGACACTTATGATCTCAGCATCTTCAACAGTTGTCGATAGATCAGCCTTTTAAGCAACCTCAATTTGATCTTAAAGACCTTGGGTCCATTGAAACGACTCAAGGTCTGCTCAAGCTATCTTGTAGGATCACACCGTGAGAAGAGTGTTTACGTATTAACTACACCAAATATTTATCTCTCCTAACTTGACAGTTCACATTACTAGGTCACGTCAATACGTTAAAGTGAACCGGACGTAAAATTCCGACATTTCATAAAGCTATTTAAATACAGCCTTAAAAAATTTCCAACACTTATCGTGAGTAATATAAATCAAGTAGTTGTTAGTTACTGTATAACATATTATACCTCCATAGAAGAAAGCCGGTTCACTGTAGTGCATTTTGGTGAAAGTGGTGGATAGGAAATTTAACTGTCTGAATTTGTTAAATGTGGACTTTACAGAGGAGCTAATGCACAGAAGGCAAGAGGAATACGGGTATCTGGATTTAGAAGACATTATTGACGACGATGGGGATCCAGAGAAAAATGGTGACATATATTTACAATTTGATCAATTTGATAAGTAGCTAATTATATTATAACAGCAAATTATTTCACAGCAAGAATGTAGAAATTTTTACTTTCTTTCCGTTCTTTTCTTGCAAGCTATAAAAGTTGCACTAATAAAAAAGGTCTGCTTTGTTATTTTGTGTCATATTTGAATGAACTGAATGAAAATTTTTCTAACAATTGAAGTTTGTATTTCGAAATTCGAGTTGTAGTGACATGTTTTGAAGAAAAAAAGTTTCCGGCCTTTAAACACTTTCATAATAGAATTTGGTAGTTCTCTTGTTATGCCACTGTCAGTTACGCAACAATTCATAATATTTTCTATGTTCTTCCTGTCGTCAAAAATCATTTGCTGGCGTTTCTTTCCTAAAGTAGAGTAGAACATTTATTTTCTTAGTGCAGTGAGACTGCATAGGGTAAGGTAGTAAAAGACAGTTGGATGGTTGACACTCATAGATTTATTCTTCTCGGTGCTAGTACCTCCACCTGTTCAACTCACTCTTGAGCGACAACTTAATAAAAGCATTTTAATCGGCTGGAACCCTCCAGACAGTCCACCTGGTTCGATTGATTGCTATCAAGTGTATGTAAATGGACTCCTCAGATGTACAGTTAAGGCAAATGAAAGAACCCGTGCTCTAGTGGAAGGTGTTGATTGCAATAGGGTATACAGAACACAAGTACAGATAACTGCAAAACTTTTTTCCAATCTCATGTTCCTCGTCGATAATACAATTCACTGTAAAATATGTATATATCTCCTGAACATTAACAGCCCCACAGGATTAGCGTGAGAGCAGTTACCCCGAATCGAAGGTCATCCCGTGATGCTGCTTGTACTATGGTTATCGGAAAAGACGCCCCATTAGCGCCTTCTTGTGTAAGAGCTTCTGGAATTACTAGTACGTCAGCAGTAATTTCATGGCTTCCCAGCAATAGTAATTATCAGCATGTAGTCTGCGTGAATAATGTGGAAATTAGAACTGTAAAACCGGGAGTGTATCGCCATACAATAACAGGTATGACAAAAGACCATTTCCTCATTTGGGGTGTAATGAGATTTTTTGGCGTAGGTAAGCATATCTCTGTTTTGCGAACGTAATTAAGCTTTGATTTCTATCTGATGCAGGGCTAACGCCAACAACTACGTATCGTGTGACTGTCCGATCAAAAAACATTAAGGCTCCTCACTTTGATGAGAAAAGTAGTAAGCAGATGGAGAAGCTATCTTCGCACACAGAGTTCAAAACACTTCCAAAAGGTACCAGTTTTCCCTAAAGGTTCCAACGGGCACTGCACCTGAGTCAGATAAAATAAATGATTGTCTCGGTTTGTCCCGAGGATGTTTAGGTTTACCTGACCCACCTGTGGACGTCCAAGTAGAGCCAGGCCCCCAGAACAACACCATATTAGTAACCTGGCACCCCGTCACTGCCGGGACGTCGAACGGAGCGGTTGTCACTGGCTATGCTGTGTTTGCGGATGGCCGTAAAATTCTTGAGATTGACAGTCCGTCGGGTAATACAAAATGGCGATCTTATATTAAATTTAAAGTTTGAATTGGGAGTGATGATAAGTATGTGTAATGCTATGCCTAAATCCTATATTTTTCTTCAGGGGATCACGCTTTGTTAGATCTAAATCGTTTCCAAGGTATTATACCGAAGCAAGTGACTGTGCGCACTAAATCTCGTGATAGCGTAAGTTTTAAAGACTTGTTAATGTAGATATTTACGTTGAATGACTACAATAATGACAATTTATTAACGACTGACGATTGACAAAAACTATGTAACTTTGTATACTACACTAGTAGTTTAGTAGACTAGTAACTTACGGATAGTACATTTTATCAATACGCCACCACAGGACACTATTTTAAATTTTTACACACTGCTCCACAAGTGTCACACGTAATAGGGCCGGAATGGATCAGTTTCTTATGTGTCACTAATTGGCGGTGGAACTGAAAAGAAGATTTACAGTGCTTCACATCACACTTAAACTTCTTGGCTGACATTTTTGTAAACAGTTAGGATTATGAAACTAATTATTCTAAACATCAGGAAGTGAAAACTTATTGACAAATTGTTGAAAGGATGAGCTAATGTTTTGTTTCTATATACCACAACCACGTCACGAATAAAAGCTGCTTGACTGACAACACTTCGATTTACCTGACCTGATTGGACTTGACTTTAGTTTGTCCTCCAGTTATTCTAACATTTTGTTTCTGTCAACAGCTCTCGTCAGATAGTATACCCATCATCATTCCTGCTCAAGTTCTAAAAGGCAGACGACACATGATGGACCCCATGCCAACTCAAAATAGCCTTCCAAGACGGGGTCCACGTCTCCCAGGAATGGAAGGTGAGGAGAGCTTTAGTGACCGTGAATATGCTGCTTATCATATGGCTTTAGGTAAGCTTTGTTTTTTAATCCTGAGAGCGTGCTCTTACCAGGGATTTGTGATGAAACTAATGTTACAGAAATGACTAAAGACATAGACCGCCCGGGACCTGGAAGATTAGCCCATCAGCCAATGGGATCTCGTTTTCCTCCGCCAGATCCAAGGGCAAGACCAATGCCACCTCAACCTGATCGGCCTATTACCGCTAGAGGTTACCATCCGCCACATCCTCCTGGACACCCTCAACATCCCCAACAACAACAACAGCACCCTCAGCAGCATCCGCAGCAGCATCCGCAGCAACACCACAACCCTCGTTCTAAAATGCCTCCAGTTGATGATTTCTATGCAAGGGGGAGACCCCCAAGACCAGGAAGGCCGACTGAAGTTCGTCACCGTCTTTTTGTTGCGTTGTTTGATTATGATCCACAGTCAATGTCCCCCAATCCTGATGCTTGTGAAGAGGAGTTGCCATTTACGGAAGGACACACCATCAAGGTAATTAATTTACATTAACCTACTTCATTTGTTTCCCTTGCAAATCTCATTTATTTATTAGGTCATTTATTTACTGCATACATATTTTGTTTCACTGATAGATTTATGGAGAAAAAGATGCGGATGGTTTCTACTGGGGAGAAGCTAACGGGCGAAGAGGCTACGTTCCATGTAACATGGTTTCCGAAATACCGGCTGATGATGAGAGAATGGCCCAGGAATTTTTGAATGTACTTAATATGAAATATTTTTATCCATGAATATAATTAACATGTAATGTGGTCAAGTCGGTTTTTCATGAAAAATTTGTTTTCTCTTGTGATTGACTACAGGAGCAAGGTGAACCTCTCGTAAGTGGTCGTGAGAGACGTGCCATGGGGAGGGATAGATGGGGCGATATATATGCCAACATGCCAGTAAAGAAGATGGTTGCACTGTATGACTATGATCCCCAAGAACTTTCACCCAACGTTGATTCAGAGGTACGAATCTATGTAATTGCAAAATACTAACTACTAAAACAATTTTACAACAAATTATCCATGCATTTGTAATGAATTCCAAATAATAACGAAACATGCTTTCCTCAGGTTGAACTCTCATTTGTAACTGGCGATATAATATACGTTTACGGGGATATGGATGACGATGGGTTCTACATGGGTGAGTTGAATGGTGTTCGGGGTCTAGTGCCGTCCAACTTTCTGACAGAGGCGCCACCTGACTATGACGGAGGGGCTCGAGCCGGAAGAAGACCAATGCCTCCACATCTAGGTCCTCCAGACCATCGTCGACCACCTGGGCCCGGAGCTCGGGGACCACCGCCACCTCCGAGAGAAGGTGCAGCTGGAGGTCACGGACCACTCCACGGGCGCGATGAGCGAGGCACGCGGAAAGGTAGGAAAACGAATATTGGCACACTGCCAACTTTACGTGTAGAAACTGAAGACGCAGTGCAACTAGTCATGTGTGTGGGGATGTTTTTGCTCTCTCGTATACATACACTCTCTCTATATTTTCTGTATGTAATCTATGTTATTCCGTTTCCACTTCTCCCCCTCCTTACCACCCCCAAGTATAAAACTTTGTCCAATAATATTTTTGTGCCTCAATGATTTTATTACTTATTTACCTTATTGAACGGAAGTAATATACGAGGAATGGGTGCTGTCTTGTTCCCATTAAGCAGGACTCATCATGATGACAAATGAGCGATTTCCCTCGTTCTCAGTTTTACCACTACCATGCTTTTACCCCGTGACATTATGTACGTCCCTGATAATTTTGCTTGTTGCGAAATCTCTCTGATCATGATGCTCAGGAGTTCACTCATAATGAGCCGTTATGTTAATCGGAGCAAGACGGATTGGGTGCATAGGCTATATCGCACAAATGTGTGGATGTGTCGTTTCACCTGTTTCTCTTCTATTCTATTACTACTTATTATTATTATCTTATCATCCATTAAATATCTTGATGTGCCTTCGATGTCTCATTGCGGTGTGCTTCGTCTTATTTCGCCTGGAGTGGGTCAACTTTTTGGGAAGCACTGCCAACCTCTCTAGAGACTCTTAAATCTCATGGCTTGTTCATTGCACTATTCCCTGATTGATGTTGTGCTCCTCTCTGAACAAAATTCTGTCTTTTTTATGATTCTCTCTCTGTACGCCGCTGCTATTCTAGACGCCTCTTATCCTCTTGAACACTCGGAGGTAAGTTGAAACTCTTTCCACAAACGCTTCCCATTTTGAATAGCTGCTTCCAAGCGCACATTTTAGGTCGTGACCTCTTTCAGTTTTCAGTTTTTTACGCGATTAGCTAACTGTTGCCTTTCCCTATAGTCTCAACTAGTCCTATCAATACTGAGCAATCGGCTTGCGTTGATGCGTAGCTTTCATTGTTCTTCCGTCTACTCGTGCTTTTACCTAACTGACCCTTGCCGTCGAGGCCCGTAGTACCTATTTACTTACTATTAGTTTTTAGTTTCTAGTCTGTTCGCGTGAGATGGGCAGTATTCCAGGTTTTAGGATGTGTGGTCTACTTTCCTTATATCAAATTAATCCAATTAATGACTCTTTTAAAAATCAACTCCTAACCAATCTGATTTGTTAAGTTTTTATGTAAACTAATTTCCACTAGTAATTTCTAACACACCTCAACTAATTCATTTTCTAGACCTACCTTAACTAGACCTGGAATACAATCCATAGAATACTATACTCAAACACCCACTTCTCAAAAGACATTAATATTTTGATATTTAAAATATATGCCAACTTTATGTAATTACTCGTACCCCTCTTTGTACTCTCTGTCATGTGTAGCCCCTTTAAATGTTGTTGTGTTGATGTGTTGAATAATCCGTACTATTCTAGTAACTCGTAAAACTAATGTGAACTCCTCAACGGCACAGCACTGCCACACGGAAAGAAATAATTCATCTTTGATGTTGTTGCTGTATACTTACTTGTTGTATAAATGGGCATTGAGAAAGTTATAGAGATCAGTTGAAATGGAATCAGCGAATCTACCTTAGTTAACGAGCGTTAACTGTTGATGGTCCATCACTAGAGCAGAATTGATATTTTAACTAAAAATTCTCAGCAGCTTTTTTTCTTTAAATTAAAGCAGCACACTGACTCACAGAGCTGTTGTATGACGCTATTTACAGATTAGTAATTAGTGTATGTAATTTGGTCTGCTGTGATAACTTGTGTCTGCTTGCATGCTTGTTTCTTTGAAGTAAACCTTCTCAATTAGTTTGAAACCCAAACCGTACTGGCGAATACGGGACATATATAATATGATCATTAAACAGCCCGTTCCTTGACTAATGGGATTTACTGATTCCGCTTGTTATCTTAATTAATTGGAAAATAAAACTCTAGAGTGTTTTTACTATGGGGAGCCTTAGCAAGGCTCCCAATTAATCAAACTGTAGGTTGGTTCGGTATAATATCTAAAACTATAAATATATATATATATATATATGTTACGTTGTAGACTTGGATTAATTGATAAGCATTTAACAAACCAAAATAATTCTAAAAAAATAACTATACTTCACTGACTCACAGTCTTTAACTGATGTTATATTTTTTCTCGTCACATTAAAAAAATATAACAATAATGCCAATGCATGCTGCTAAGAGCGCTCTCTATACTACACATATAGTGAAGCGAATCTCGACTACTAACAAACTCTTTTAATGTGTGATGTGTTACGAAGCTAATT
This sequence comes from Lepidocyrtus paradoxus, assembly GCA_034696885.1. Taxonomy (NCBI): domain Eukaryota; kingdom Metazoa; phylum Arthropoda; class Collembola; order Entomobryomorpha; family Entomobryidae; genus Lepidocyrtus; species Lepidocyrtus paradoxus. The sequence goes on along the minus strand of JAQGAH010000367.1, from coordinate 35,448 downwards.
ATTTAGCTAAATTTCTTCCTACTCTCGTATTGATTTTTTAGGCGCTGGGTTTCAGCTTTCGTTAACGTTTTTGGACGCACTGGATTAGTGATGAGAGAGTGCCGATTTTAAATCAGTTGTGTGTAGTTTGATGTCAGTTAACATCAAGTCAGTCATGTTTGCTTCCATTGTACTTGTGTTTATAGTTGAATAGGAACAGAGTCTAACTTCCATTAAACTTGCTTACTACTTTACAGAGGCATCTTTTTAGAAACTTTTATAATCGGCACTCACCTACTAAACTGCTAATAATCATGTTTGTATGAAATGAGTTTCTGGGAGACGTCTCCCCTCCTCAAGGTTATAAAGCTGGATGGGGGCGTCATCGTTAGTTGCTATTGTTTTTCAGTGTGATGAACACACTCGGCTCCGAAATTCATTTCATATCACACAGTCGAATTTGCTCAGCACTTGGTAGCATGCATTGATGGATAATATGAAAGTTGAATACAAGTTGGACCAAATGTAATAATCGTATAACAATCGCCCACCCTCGTACTCTGTTTACAGTTGAGGAACGGCCAAGAGGACCCGAGAGGTGGTAGAGCGGGCCCAGCAGGTCGGGGTCGCGGAGGTCCAGCAACATCAGCGTCTTCTGAAGTGAATCCAAAAAGTCATACCCAGCGTTCTGGTAGAGGTATCCCCGCCGTCCTGCCAGAGTTCAGCCCCGTCACGGAGCCAGATTTTATAGAGCATATTGGAGGTCCGATGGACGAAGCTAAGGTTACTTCGACTGTGACAAGTACGACAACCACATCTGGAACAAGTGCCAATCCATTAACCAGTAAACTGCCTGGGGTGCTTGCGGACGCACCTGGCAACCTAATGCAAAAGTTCTCCGACTTGACGCATACGATAGGCGGGGGTGGGGGAGCGGAAGGCGGGGAAGGTTCCATATTGTCCAAAGGGAAGGATCTTATCTTTAAAAGATTTGGGCTGTGAGATTAATGTCTGATTAGTAGACTTTTTCATTATCTCTAAAGTGTAATTATCCATTTGTGGCGTGTACCTTTAGTTCTCTTGTCGGTTCATACATACAACTATATATCAGTACAATACATACATATATAAATATATCAAAAAAAAACATGCATGAAGCTGGTCCTGCCATCATCAACCTTATTTCTTTATTACTAAATCAACAACAATACTTAAATACTTACCATTTCAGATTTGTTGAGAATTCACCATATTATAAACTATTACATTCATTGTTATGATTACGTCTATTATTCTATAACTTGTACTCGATATACTTTTCTGTATTCCTTTTTCTGCTGTGGATTGTAACATAACTATGCAAACGTTGGAAGAAATCTTACATAATTCCTTAAAAAAAGTATATAAAACACTTATAAAAGATTGCATGTCTATATTTACTATATATATACAACATGAAGTCTTCAGAAAAATGCGATTCTACTCTACAATTATATTTGTTACTCAGAGAGACAGAGGGATTGTTACAAGTTCACATTCGCGGTACAAACTCGTTTAGACATTTAAATGACAAGAGTATAAGTATGATGCAGACAAGATAGAATTATGAAACTTCATCCAATTTGCATTTCCGGAAACTTTTTTCTCAGAAAAAAAACTTTTTGAAAATCAATGGATACGGTTCGAGTCAACGAAAGTGTGAGCAGGGCACTGAAGAGAAAGATTTTTAATTACATACGTCTATATGAAACTGAATATCAGGCAAATACGTTTTAATCATCATCATCATCATCATCCTAAAATGCGTTATAAATGTATAAAAAAAATTGAAACATATTGTAATAGTTATATTAGCCAGCTAAGTATTTAACACCGTTTAACAAAAATCGCTACTAAATTCTACAACATCTCTCTCTGACATGTTTAATATAATGTAAATCACATTTATACATCATCTTACAGAAAAATCTTTTTTCTTCTCTCTCGGTCCAGTGAAAAGTGTTCTAAAAAAGGGAAAAACATCAAGTCAAACTCTATTCCTAAAAAAATGACTTTTTATCTAAGCTAAACTATTACACAGCTAATTCCATACGTATTTAAGAGTTGGACGCTCATAAACTAAAACAAAAATTATTTTCGAATGCAAACTTACATGATCATCCTTACCAGTCACGATATAATACAAACATTGAAATTTTACAATTTTACTTGACTTTCTGTGCGCAACCAGACTTGATCCAGAAAAACATTAGTTTGGCCACGAAAACTGATTATTATGTAACTAACTTCTGCTAATAAGACCAGCTCAACAGTTAGAGAAGGAAACAGGCTGTATTGAAGTAATTATCAAGTATTGTTCCACATGGAAGCAATTTGTTTACGATTGTATTCAACCCGGATTATTTTGTACGAGCAAGGATCTATTTTGTAAATACGATTATGAATGACCAGCCAGTCCTTGTTGTTAGCTTAACTTGACATTATTAAGTTTTAATTTTTTCAGTCATGAAATTGAAATGAGGCTAGCTCTCTGCGTCATCAATCCTCATACAAGCTATGAATGGTCAGAGCAAATCGAGCGCTCATCCTTTGAAAAATTGAGTGATATTATAATTACTAATCAATTACGTAAATTTTGTTGACATTTCACGAACACAACTTTAGAGCAATGCTCATTGTTGTGAGACTTAAAGACAGGGGAAAATTTATTGAAGACATTTGGAGATACTTATATGACTAGGAAGGCAGGAGAAAGTGGAGATATCTAAAAAAAAACAGCTAAACTCATTCTTGTTCTCCAAGTAGACTTGATTATTTTCGACATGGCGTCCACAAAAAGCGGTATCCATAAAAAAATTCTCTATATTTTTTGTTCCTCTACTCCCTACCGATCCGATGATGATATACATATGCACACATACTCAAATTGTTTGACTATGTAAGGTTTCACTATATATGATTATCGTACTGAAATTTCTAAAGATATATGTCTACTTTGTAATGATGCCATAAAGTGAGTCAAAATTTTTACAATACAAGGATATTTAGCCAGTATTTCTTCCTCTATTTTCATCTTTCAGTTGGTTCTCCACAGTTATGATTAACTTTGCGGAAAAGTTGCAAAACAACCACGTTCCCGCCGCTCCCACTCCGTGAGACTAGTCAAACTAATAGAATCAGTAACTTTTTACGAAACTTGAGAGATTATTAACGTATTAGTAATACAGCAGGTTTGGAGATGTGGAGCGCCTAAAAAAGTCTTTTAGTTTCATGTGAATGATTATAACTACCATATTAACATGGTCTGTGACATTTGATGTCTGTAGTTAGATAAAACTTCTCTCAGCCAGACAAGCCCAGCCAGTCTAGAAGTAACGCTTCGGGATTTCTTCCGCACGCGAAGTATATTAGTGCAAAGTAGAAGCTCCCATTCATCACTAACATGATTAGTCAACCTTTTTGCCCAAATAAAACTACTTACACTATATACATGGGTGATGATGCTCTCTCCAAGGTCAAGTTCGTTTCCAACCTAATATTTTCCAAATTTAGCCATATCAACATACATTAAGTGTGCATCTGCACGACAATGTCAATTTCCATATTTTTCCATTCCGATACTTTTGTCAAAAATTATTTTGCTATACTTATCTGTAAGTTGTATGATCATGTACCAAAAGTAAATGTGTTGTCAGCGTAGTGATCCTAGACACTTGTCGTAAACTATTATAACCTTATAAACAATTCTCTCGGTCAACTACTTGATTGATTGAGATTATATCAGGGATTAGGGAGTTTTCGATGTCAATTTGCCTCCAGCCTCATTGTATTTTACAAGTTAGTGAAAAGCGGGGAGAAGATATGATAGTTCATCTGATTAAAAAAAATCAGCAGCAGCACTAAGAGCACCAACTTAAGTACTTATTAAAATTAACTGACCATTTTTTCGTGAAAACGTAGCTAAACTAAAAGTGACAAGTGTAAAATTGTGTGTAACTCGTACTTTATTCATACATTTATTACTAATCTACCAAATAGACTATCAACCAAACCATTGTTCCTTCTTGAATAGTAAATGTAACTAGATTATAAACAGCTCCCCTCGTATAAAACTATCACAAAAACTACCCTCGTTGTTGCTGCCACTCCATTATCTACTATTTTCGAATGAGGTCAATTATGTACTTACCTATAGAATGTGATGAAGTGTATGGGATCTATCAAAAAAATGACAGCCAACAAGCTGCAAATTGATTTCTCTCCAATTAACTCCAATTATCGGTTGGAACGGTTTAGCTGACATTGTAGGAGGTTGTAATAGGACTCACCGGTTTTTCTTTAACTTTCTCCGGTCATTCGACCGGGCTTGGGGGAGGAGGACATGTCATTATTGAAAGACCCCATAGGGAAATCATAATCAATAACTATATCTATATATCACCGTTTCAGAAGTCAGAATTTAGCCAGAGCATTAGTTGTAGTCATAAATGTTTCAATATCGAATAGAAGACAATCGCACAACAATTGTTATCACGCTGTGCTAACTTTTAAACCTTTATGTTTATACAAGAGGAACGAGTTATTTACAGAAAAGTCAACTTTTACAAGCGTTAAGTTATAACTATCTATAAATTGTATGTCATTTCGAAAGCTTACTGAAGTAAGATTATAACCTGTTAAATAATATATTATATTATGCTAACTATATGTTAACTAACGTAAGTTTTCATGCTTACACCAATCATAAAGACACAATCCTTAAATAATGTAATACATAATGTTATATGATATGTACTTGTTTCCCATTGTATATGGATAAGGATGCATCACATGAAAATATATTATTTAAAAAAAGAAAGAAAACGATGTTATCTCAGATGTAAAACTGTTACCCCTATCAATCTATATCTTCAAAAAAAAAATGTTTAGAAAAAAATTTCGAAAAAAAAAATGATTAATCGATTTCTGCAAGTTGTCGATTTCCTGTGAAAAAATACAGAAACATAAAAATATTTACTTGTTAGTAAAAAAACATTTGTAAGATTTACTGTGATTTATGAGAAAAGTTATAATATTAAAAAAATAAAAATGTGAAATGTGTGACAAAGCTAAATACTTTTACCGAGTTTATATTTTCTCATGTTCACATGCATTCATGACAACCAACCTAACTACCTAGATGTAGGCTCATATGACAATGAAAATGAGTTGCCGAGATAGATTTGGAAAGTCAATCCAACAAATGCTTTCACCAAACACAAGAACGACAAACTCAGTTTTATTTATTCCGTCATATTTAAACCTTCTCCAATAGTTTTTTTATTGAGCCCAGCTCCTATCAACTTATTTTTTAAACAAAGTTTGGAATGATTAAAGTAGGTATGTATATTTCGTACAGTTCAACGATAAGTATATTACTAAGACATCCTTTTTATTAATTTTATTAAAATTTCTGTAGAGCTCGCCAACAATACGCTAATCTGTTGAGTTCGTATAACGCAGCTAATACACATGATTGTTGATAAGTAGTTAGATCCCAGCACTATACGAACTCCACTGCCGTGCCATCATCGTCAACAATACAGGAATTTTTCATTGTCCTCTCAAGAATCATGTTAAACCACCAGATTTTTTCTCCCTGGAAATGAAATGAAAGTTAAATATCACAATTATTTTCACAGGTGGCTTAATTGGACGCTACGACAAGCCACACATGCATACAATATACCTAAGTTGTTATATACCTTTATTACTGGGTGACAAACTATGGGGATTACGGGTCCGCGGGGTAGACAAGCTTGAACTTTTTTTTACAATCATTCATGGCAGGTGCAAAATTGTTAAAATACGACAAGAAGACATGTCCATAGAACAAAGTGAAAATAAAACTGATCAAAACCATGCATTAACAAGTTGAATATATGGTTAGTATAATACTGATGTGATATTGTGCATCGGCCAGTTTATGTGAGCTAAATTGTTTGTATAGTTAAAATCCTCGGATTAGTAACGTGTTAATGATGGTAACCGATACCGGTGATGCAAACTATTTCTGGCTCTAACAACTTACTTAGGTACGACTCTTTTTCCTTGAACGGTTGGTAATGAGTCGCTGGAGCCTGCTGATTTTAAAGAGCCACCGGAACTATCCCGGGAGCCAACTTTGTCCCAGGAGTTATTTCGTTTATGATTTTTATATGATTCTGATATATGACCTCGTCCACTGTGAACAGATATCCGTCGTAACATTGATAATTGCAGTCAAAATGCAAAAATGCAATTTTTAAATTGAACTACATACCTTTTTCCTATGCGTCGTTTTTCAAGCTCTTTACTAATCGAATCTGGTATGTGTTGTGCAGAATTAGGTGAACCATTCTTTTCCTAGAAAACAACAACAGTTAATTTAGGAATGCATAAAACTTTACCGTTCTTCATATAAAATTAAAGCTACGAAACGTCTATTATTTGTACTCACTTTATTAGGACCAGCAGAGTCATATCCCCAGTTCTCCTCATCCCTCCTCCCACCAGTCGCTATCTCGTCATCTGAATGTGACTTGGCAAGCTTATCTGCGGAATATGAAAGTCTAACAGGGGCAATGGGGGAACGACAACAAACATTATTGACATCTTCCAGTTTCCGCAGCAGTCGTTCATTCTCCCGACAGACGAGCTCTTGATCCCTTATGAGAAGATCTCGAACCGCAATTAGTTCCCAGTTCTCCTGTCTAAGTGCGGCATTCTCAGAGAGGAATTTCATAACGGTTTCTATCAGTTGAGCTGGCTCCATTTGCTCCAGCTTCTCTTTGTCTAAGCTTTCAGGCAAAATTTCGGTTCCATTGGCTGTGACAGCGTTTCTCTGCCAGCCCTCCATGTCACCGGTTGCAGTTCTGCCGACTTGCATGAATTCTCGGAGATGCAAGTTCTCTTCCCTTAGGGCCGTGACTTCCCGCTTTAAGCTGACAATAAGGGCTTCCCTGGGATCCTGGAGACAAATTAAGATAATTTGAGAGGATTAGTTCAAGAACAATGAGCAACCAAAATTTAAAGCTTATCAGTGTTAAATGGGGTATTTCTTTCTCCAATTACCATAACTACAATCGGTTTCGTTTTTATTCTCTTTGCCCGCGCGGCATATCGTAAAGTATTTAGTGTTTCGCTCATGTTGGATTTTGCAGGAGAAATGCAAGCAATCTGGACAAAACAACAACTTTAGTTAAAGGACAGTTGACCATTGTTTACGTTAATTCTTGAAATGTTTTGAATTGAAATCTTACCATTAAAGTAACTCCATTCCCAGCTAAACTGTCCGCCAGAAGCTTGGTCAACTTACTGTCCCGGTAAGGGATATGTCCACCTTTTTTCTTCAAGTCACTCAAGGACGCGATGCAGTAGCCCAACACCATGAGACTTTTATTTATATTATTAGCCTCCTCCAACGTTTTCCCTTCGCTATGCGTTTTCTTGGTCATTTCGCTTCCAGCCAGGTCCACAAAGTTCAATTTCCCATGACGTGAAATAAAAACGCCTTCTTCTGACGCCTATTAGGATATAATGGTAATAGTTAGTGGAAATCCCTCATGTCATGTCGTGTCAGGCAACATCATTATCAACTGACAGATTATAACGTCAACTGACAGAATACAAAATTTCATTGTTATTGAGACCTTCTGTTCTGAAGTGATGTGAACCGTAAGGATGGTATGGCTTCTGCTAGAATATTCGTTCATATTGTGTCGTCCCACTGCCCGATTTCTCATGCCTGGAAATTTGCAAATTACGTAAAATATGAAGGAAACTCGGAAGCATTAGGGTAGTCAAACGTGCAAATAAATCGACCAATTAATTAATTATTCACCTTCTTCAAGCACGGCCAATAGATCATCAAACTCTTCGCACTCAACCATGAATAAATTTTCGACGAAAAAGCCTCGCGACTTTTTCGACCATCTTACGGCCAGCGGCTTTCTCGATGTGTTGAGAAGGTCAATAACCTAGAAGGACATTCAATCAAGCAATTAGTATAAATATGAATCATGCCAATTCCCTTCATAATGGTTTGACGGAAATTGAATTTTTAACTAGACGTAAAAATATCCATCATTTATGCGTGTACATCAGTAAGCCATAGCATTTCATTCGTTAGTTAAACGTAGTAGTCGTACATTAATTGGGCCAATGAGTTGGACTGCTTTGCCCTGACGGGCTTCGGCAGTGAAATACTTTTAATGAAAATAGCCTGCGACGATTTTCTATTAAGGAATAATTGATGAAATGGAATAGCAAAATATTTACTTTACCTTTCTGCCTTTCTGGATATAACCTGTTCCTTCATCAGTAAATATATGCAACAAACAATATCCGCTTTGCTTATGTTTGCCTATGCTCATTTTTTTGCATTAAGAAAATCAATAGAGGCTCCAAATGATAATTAAAATTGTAAGTACTTTTGTTTCTTTTAATTAATAATTTTGTATTTTTTGCCTAAAACAAACAATACAACTATTGACTTGATCCAGTTTTCGCCGATATTTTTATACATCGTCAGTCCTAGATAATCCAACTGTCATTAAGGAGTATATTATCATTGAAGTAAGCAAAATGCTAAGGGCATTACGGCAATAATCATCATCATTATGATAGTAATAGGTTTCCCAAGTCAAAACCAATCAATTAATTTCCATCGATGAACACATTATATTCGGATGGATGTACAAACTGTAGACATGGACACAGTTACCTACTATTTTTTCTCCAAAGTGGATTTGCGTATTTTCCCCTACTTTCATCCACCCTAGTCAGTGAAAACTGTGAAGTCAGAGGTGTAGGTTAGATATGCTAGGTTCCATTGTAATCAGCCAGCTCTATCTAGCATGTCCGTTCTTGTGCATGCAGTTCATAAAAAACTAGATCCATTCTCCAGGTCTCTCTTTGTTACTCCATATAAAATAGGAAATCGATTCGTTTCTATTATGTATGGAATAATTTTTCACGAAAAGCTGCCACAGAGAAAAAAACTAGTTATCGTAGAAAAACAAAATATGGATAGCGATGGACTACGAATGGATCGATAGACTTTAGGGAGGAAGCACAAGGAGGCGTCGGGAAAAACGGGTTGTAGGCGGCCAAAAAAAATTCACTCACTCACCTAGAGTGCCACTTTCTGTAATACGCGATTATTATACGTGTCACTTTCTGTCTTTATCCAATTGGATTAGCTGCACACAAACTCAACAAATATTTTTTTTTACTATAGTTGGGTGCCTTTTTCCCCTCTAGCACTTGTGACGATTCTAATGTAAATATAAGAAAAGATATAAACTTTGGATAGCCACGGAGGAACGGGACTCAGCCACATACCAAGCATGGCAAGTTGGCTGTGAGAAGGCTTTACTTAACACGCCACTGTCACTATTATTACCAACCACTGAGAAAAATCATTATTGAATGAATGAACTTGGAGCTGACAAAGAGCAATCCCGGTAGGGAAAGCTGGCAATTCCAATGGAAATAAAGGCATAATATATTAGTCTCCCTCAGGAATTTAACGTGTTTTCCTTCCTATCAACTATACCTATATATGCATTATTAGTGGTGCTTAACAACGGGAATTATAGATTTACGTACGTCACCCTTTCGTTTTGAGGAGCGTGCACTCCAGACCCGTTTTTTTTACTAAACTTGTGGAATATAACATAGAATATTGTTGTTCTTCACAGCAAGGCCAAATTAACAAACCTTCCAAACTACTCTTGTATTCCATGACATTGATTGCATTATGTATGTCTGACATTGTGTGTCTATTGCTGGCAGTGTTATCATTTGTGTTCATGAAAAAATTCATGGGAGTTCTTACCTTCTCATTGTAGATTTCTAGAAAGGATGCCTTGAGGACAAAGTGGAAGTCATTCCTGTTTTGAATTTGATCAAAAAGGTACAAAAACGAACGAAATACCAATCCATGTTCGGGAGAGAAGGGATCAGGATTTTTCTCGAACTGGGAAAAAAAAGTAGAATGCATTTTTTTCACACGTCGTGTTCAACTTGTAAGTAGTATGTTTAGCTAAATTAAAGGCAAACCAAATGCGGTGGTCCCGTTAGCGTATGCGTTTTCCCAGATCCAGTCTGGCCGTAGCAAAAGACGGTGCATGAAAAGCCATCGATGGCCATATCAATGAGTCTTTTCACTCCGGAATGATTGAGTACATCTTCCTGACAAGCCTCCGGTTCAAAGACGACGTTGTAGGTGAACGTCTTGGGTTTCTCCTTGGGGGTCGTAGGTTCCAGCCAGATCTGACCATTTCCTGGAAAATGGGTGATCATCTCATCTCCACTTTTTATCTCCTTGGAGTTGAGTGGTCTTACCCTATTTGCATAAAGTGCAATATGATTATTCAACAGCCACAACCAAATACGATGAAATGAAAATAGCCAAACCAGTACTTCCACTCACCTTACTACAACATTGATATTTGTATTATCAGCCGGGTCAACTTCATAGTCACTTTCGAAGGTATTTAAAGAAGTAGCACTTCCCAAACTGGACGCCATGTTTCTAAAAATAACAGACGTCAAATTCGGAATTAGTAACGGTTTAAATTTGAAGCATCACCACGTTAACCTCTATCTTAATTTTTACTCACGACTTGACAAAACGCATTATTGCCACTTTCATTGAAGATTCGACTTTAGCTTACTTTTACTTATATATCGGTTTTTCTGTCAGTAGGGAATTATTGCTGGTAACATTTAAAATTGGAGTTATTGAAACAAAAAATAACTCAGACACATCTGGGTCACGGTTTCTTTTGTTACTTTTACTTATGTAGGAGAAACTAACTGAGCTACTTGACAGATAGCTTGCTGAAACTCTACTGCTGATGGTCAAGATTCCATGATTTGAACGGCTTCAGAAAACGCAACGTTTTTACTAAATTAGGATTGTTTTTGGATAACCGTACATATGTAGGCGAATTTGGTTGAAATGGATTAAGATCTCAATTCATTACGCATATGGGAATGGTCAAAAACTGTAACAAGTTGGGCATATTAAACAAAACTGATAAAGTCAAAAGTAAGTTGGAACATGCACCATCGCTTGTCACGAATACGAACAGAGACTTTAATTTCTGTCGGATGGACGGATCAAATAGGCTAGCATGCACTTATCATTAACTGTTTTTGTTTATACTGCTACATACTCGCGTTATATACGGTTAAAATCACGAATGAATTTCTGGACTAATGGCATTGGCCAAATGAAAGATTTATAGTGTCACATAAATAGTCCATTAAATTTACAGACAAAATTAAATTTTCACCATTTCTGCTATAGCATTTTCCTTCGTTAATGCCTATGATTTCACACTTCATGTTTTGTAAAAGTCAAGAGTTACTGTATTTGCAGTGACCATATCTTACAATTAATTGAAATGTTTTTGCCCGAGATATTGCTGTGCATAATAATAGGAAATTAATAAATATTATCTCTATGCTTGTTTCACTTTCTGTTAATGAAGAAACACAAAAGATGATATCTATTTGAAGCAAGATATGAATTTGCTGTAACAGACTGCTGTAAATTATTATTTTCACATGTTAGACAGAGTTTGCAAATTATTAGGCTCGTATGAAGTCAATAATCTTACAATTTTGTCTGTAAATTGACTTTTTGTTTCATTAATTTTCATAGATTTTTGTAGGAAGTCGGGCGTCAGATAACCGTAAGATAAGATAAGATAAGCATAAATGACTTCAAATATAGCAAAGGCAATGTTTTATAAAATTATCGTATTACAATCTCAATTCAATAATAAAATATTTGTAGTTCTGAGTTTACATAACATCAAATTGTATTATCAGTTTACATAAAACATTATTTTAATTAAATGTCACATTTGTAAATAACGTAATTGTATTAAAGTTGATTATTTGTGAATTACTATTGAAAAGTTGCTAAAAACGCTTTATTATTTGCTTTTCTTACTGGTATTTCAGATCTGAAGAATGTTTTATGCATTCAAACTTTCACTATGGATTCCTTTCTTTCTGTTGGGTAATTATTACACAGATTTTTATTATCACAAATTTTACAGTGGTGAAAGCAATAACCTCCACAGAATTAAATCCCACTACGTTATGATAAACACTTCGTCCTGAAAATACGATTTTGTAAGTCTTGGCCAAATATCGAGGCACAATAACGAGAAAATATTCATCCGCTTAGATGGGCTTTCGCTGGAACACATTTTACAACTTTCCTGATATGAAAGGGTTACCTAAATTCCTCTTATTATTTCAAACGCTGTTTCCCAACTATGTCTTTTTTCCTCCAGTTAAAAATATTGTTTATTTAGCGTCGTTTGATTTTTCTGATCTTGTGATGCATTCTGGTTAAATTGAACTTGTACTATAACTTCGTAATTGAAATATCAGCAATTCTAATTTCGCACTACATCACACTCAATAGTTCTGACTTCTGACTCTTACTGCCGTAAAATCCGCATTAGGCTACGTCATATTTTTTAAACAATACATTAACTAAATTGCCAAAAGCACGAGAAGAAGGTTAGTCAGGAATTGACTGCTGGTAGCAAAATCGTGTTAAGAAATGCAAAAGAAAGCACCCAGGCAAAAACATTTTATTCTATAGCCCATATGCATAAATATGAAAAATCGGTTTGCAGAAATTCGTTTTCTTCTCGGCATCGAAGGTCCGTTCTATTCTACATTCGTGACACATCAGCCAGTTTCCAAAATACTTATAATATAAGATACCTATATTGTCTCAAGATATGACAGTCAGATATGTCCGGTCATATATTATGAATGCAAGGACGACCTACAGAGGCTAAAAAATGAATGGGTGGAGTTCCCCAGCACAGCTCCTTGGCAATGACTGGGATACACAGATAATCTATTACTGGGTAACCAACAACCACCAACCGACAATTTTCGTTGATGTTCTGCTCCTGGAAAGTTACTAGTTAACTTCTATTTCCGAGCTACCTTTTTTTCTCGTAGCCTACGATCCTCCTTATGTTCGTGTCGTCTTCATGAAAAACAAAAAACGTTGTTGGAGAAAAAGATGATGATAGAGTGTGCCGACTTGGAACAGGAAATAAAACTCGTGATCGTATTTCATCCGCACATTTTTTTATTGTTTGCCAAACCACCAAAATTTTAAGGAGGGTCACTCAACCCCCAATACTGGAATCTAACATGCAAGCCATGTATTAGTAAACAAGAAGGTATGCAAAAAATGCAATGTGAGACACGTCATGTTTGCTCATTGCTCATTTTTCCCAAGGATAATGAAAAGTTAATAGGTCGGGAGCATTAATAATGTAGAAATAATAATATATAGAGAGAATTTAGTCTTAAGGCATCTTTTTTACCCCCCTCCTCCTCCTGCAAAAGTTGATGACCCAGTAAACGTTTCCCTTCGACCGTGATGGTTTGGTGGAGTCGCAGGAGTTGTTAATTCAGATCTACTCGCCAGTGTGCGTTTTTTCGCTATGGCATTATTGGATCCTGGTGACTGCTCCCTAGAGCTAACCATATTGAAAATAAACACAACTTATAAACTGAAGTGAAAAGGGATGACTTTGTCCTTCCATTCGTCGAAATTGGGGTTCCGTGCAAGAAAAAAATTCAGCACCACAGTGAGCCCGTGTTTAAAACACGGCTCATTTCTAGTTCAGAGGAAAACATGGGAAGAAATCAGTCAAATTCGCAAAAACAATCTGTACTTCACTAAAGAAAAGAAACTTCCCCACCCACGATCACCGATAACTTTCATGAATCACTTTCCCGATTAGGTACAGGATTTCGTTGGATTGTGGTGGAGTTTCGAATTTGTCAGATTCTATAAATACACAACACAACTTTATTATCACACTTGTGCACTTTATCTCCTGCATTGGAAAGCAGTCGGTTGGAAGGCATCTTTGGAATGTGTATGATAATTTGGAACCAACACCACTCTTATTTCTAGCGCATAACTCTGCTCATTTTTTTCAGCCCTGAAAGAAACACTAAACTGGAGACGCGCACTCACGAACCCAGTGTCGACTACTTGAACGTTATGGAACAATTGATGAGAAATATAAAAGCTTTCAAGTGGTAGTTGGGAAAGCATAGGAGAAATCCTTCTTCCTCGTCCTCTCCCGTCCCGTCCATAGGATATGTCCCAGGGTAATTCAGGTGGAGAACCAATGTTGTTTCGTTACTGTTGAAGTATGCAAACAGGCAAACTTTCGGATGGTCAAGGAAAAGCATGTAAATATGGAACCGTTATACATGCATAAATCCCCCCAGTATTATTTTTAATATTGGTATACCCTCCATTTCGTCAACTTGGCCACATGCAATGTACCCATGCAAACTTCCCGTTTCCTTGATATATAACTATGATATCGTGCCCGTTTTTGTGTGCATATTGCTTTCATATTTACTCCGCAAAAACTCATGACTATTGGGATTGAGCGTCTCTCACCACCACAACTTGTGTAAAAGTGTGGTTACAAGAAAGAAAGCCGGAGAGGATAAAATATTAATAAATGTCTCGACGGCTGGGTCTTGGGAGCATGTATGTAACTGTATAAGTTAACAAGAGGAGGTTCCAAAAATATGCTGGACTTTATTTGGCAAGAAGAGCAGTAGGGAAAGGAGGATAAATATTCACAACTTTTCTTTGCTTCAATGACCATATAACGGTATTATCGACCCGACATCGGGTCTTCATCCCCTGCTTGTTTACACTCGTCTTGGTAAGGTTAGCAACGGAGTGGTCAGCCAGTACATTCTAATGGATGGGAATTATTGTTGGCATGTGTAAATCCAATATTTATGTTATTGTTGTAGTCTGCTCTAATTGTCAAAAATAATTATGCATTAATAAATTGAAATTTTGAGGTATAGGCAGAAGCTGAAATTCATACTGTGTAAGTGATATGGTAATGATTGGATTTAAAAGTCAATTATTAAGAAATAAATTATGTAGAATATGGACGGTTATAGCAAAAGTATTCGGACATCGGATAAATGTTTTTTTTTCATGCTGAGGCATACGATATGCAGGAAAAGTTTGAAGTTGTTCAAACTGGGGCGTTCTGACAAGCTGTCATTCACTACTTACTATATCGTTTTTGGCAAATACTCTGTGCCCAGAAGACGACTGTGTTGCCTTATTATATACATATGATGGTGACTGATGGAGTGGTTTCGATTTTAATGTTCGCTTTTCCAGACATTGGTATAATTTTGCATTGATGCATTCTGAAAATGGGGATAGGAGATAATTTTCTCTCAAAATTGACACAAGAAAAAAACTTTTCTAGGTATTTACTTGATTGCGTCGCTTGTGATAAGCTCGCAAATCCATCATGAATTAAGGACGGTGCTTGGTCATAAAAGTAAGAGCATTGAGAAAGCGACATTACGTATATGAGTTGCTAAAAAAGGAGTCTACATGATTACTGGTCGTATGTCCACGTGTTCTTTCACTGTGAATTTTGGATGATTAAATCGATGA
The DNA here is from genome assembly GCA_034696885.1 of Lepidocyrtus paradoxus. Lineage (NCBI taxonomy): Eukaryota > Metazoa > Arthropoda > Collembola > Entomobryomorpha > Entomobryidae > Lepidocyrtus > Lepidocyrtus paradoxus. The sequence goes on along the minus strand of JAQGAH010000367.1, from coordinate 19,931 downwards.
TGCTGCTTGAGGAATGACCAAGAAATGAAAGATGGGGCCAACTCAAGTTTTTTTATTCATAAGTCCACAGTTGTGAACATGTAAGGGGAGTTATGACGTTGCAAATAAGTAATAAGCAAGGATGACCCTGTCAGTTAAGTTGTATGGTGTGGCAATGGCAAAAAAATGGTAGAAAAGATTACAGGTCAGTAAAATGTCGTAGGAATTTTAAATTGGGGAAATTATACGTTTTAGTACTGTTACGCTGTCTTTCTGGCAATCAATTTTAAAAGGAAGGTTTACGTCATTGTGAATAATATAATTTAGCCCTTGGACAGCAAAATATTAGGCAATTTAAAATGTATTGTTGTGTATCAAATGAAAATATATTTTATATCTCCAACAGAAAATTTCATGTCCAACTAAATTACTTCAATGTGTCCATTCTCGAGGAAAGCAAAATATAGGAAGACTTCAAATGACTTTCTCCAAAGTCCACAGGCCAATATTAACATGAGCTTGGCTTCCCCTCTGAGCAACGGAATCGTGATGCTCGCTATCGTCAGTTATATAAACTTTGATCGTCAAGATCTATAACAATCTATTTCCCGAATAACTCGAAAGATGGCCAGCTTTGTACGAATAGAATTTTACGACGATACGGAAAGGTTTGGGTTCCAACATATCCAGGAAAGGAGGAGGGCGAAACAACGTTTTGCAATTGTAGTCCAACTGACTTTCTTTCATGCATATCGCTTTTTAGATGGAAGAGTCCGGAAGAATGGTTTCTTTTACCCTGGCTTAATATCATGATTCATGATTTCATACAAAGATGCATCAAATTACAAGCAGGGTTCCATGAAAATGCATAACAGTGGACGAAACATTAGGAATAAAAACGGTAGACCAAAAGTAAATTCAGATTAACTAAGTCTTTATTAAGCTGTATTTATTCATAATTGCGCAGGCATAAAAGTCTTTTTGAACGAATTGCTTATGAAAGATAATTAATACTTTGGTAATATTTATTGGCACATTAGCCTCAAAGCAAACTTCATTGTTGCAACTAACAAAATCAGGAGACCAATATATCCGTACGCACCTCGCGCCCTGGGAATAGAAATAATGTTAAAGGTCAATATAGTAATAAACAATTTTTTAATTGACCTTGATAGTATAGTTCTAGTAATTAATCAAGTATCAAGTATAATTTACCTGTTCTTTGGTTCTCCAGTATAATATCCATTTGCATATGAAATCTTTCCAGCGATCCAGACAAGTCCAGCTACTGCACTGAGGACTGGCATTTCTAAGCCGCCAACGAGTAAGAGGAGCAGAAATGTGGAGTATCCCTCCAACGTGTTTTGATGAGCACTGCAAAAATAATGGGCGAAAATAAAGATGGTGTTTAAATTTACGTCGACTTAATTATCAGTTGCGTAATATTAATTTCATTTTTTAATATCATTTTACCGTTGATAACAGTTGAACTTGTCATTTGTCGGGGAATACATTGTTGGATACTGGACATTAAACTGCTTACGGGCCTTCCCCACCTTTAACCAGTACAAAATGGCATGTTATTCAAGAAACAATTGGTTTTCTTTACTACGGTTAATTACAGTTAAAATACATTTACTCACCTGAATGCCCATCCACATTATCACGAATGAGGACAACACACCAACCACCAACACCAATCCATACATTTTTGGTAAGGCAAGGGCAACGGCATGGCTGCCGGCGTTTAGTGCAGATCCACCCAAAAGGAAATCCATGATGATTTTTTAAAAAGGAATTCGGTTAAACACTAAAACTTAAATGACTTCAGGTGTACTAAAACTGCTGACAAAAATTCAGAGGAAAATGAAAGCCCAGACGAGATCTTTTCCTGTGAAATGACGGTTCACGACTGACACACTTCTAACCTATTTATCTTCCTGTGGGTGCATGAAGGAATATACTGGAACAATGACAAAACATGTAGCGTAAATTTCATTACTTGGTTGGCTCCGCACACGTATGGATAAGTATAAAATAACGCATCGTCATACTCCATGTGAGCACAAGACAAGCTGTAATAGTAATAAATATAACTTTCATATTAGATGGGTAACCTTGTTTTCAGTTTACTATGCGTGGGATAGTTTCCTCTGTTATGAGTGTGATGCCCATGACGTAGCATAATTTTTGTTATTTCATGATTGTGGAGCAACATGATGTTTAATGCGAGAGGAAAACAGATTGTGATCGGCCGGCACTCTGTTTTTCAAGGTCAGAAACATATCAGACAAACTATATGGAAGCACTTTGGTCAAGTTAGTGCTTGCTTATTCCAACTTTTGACTTTTACAAGTTTATCTTGTCATTTTTGTGAAGGTCATTTGAGAATTGACGGACTCACAGCTAATGCTAAATATATGGTGTGAAAATAATGGTCAATGAGTACAACTCTGACCATACAATATTCTGTCATACATAAGTCATGATAAGTAAGAAGTAATCCTTTCCCACAGTATCATGAATTATGATATGAATGAGCTTGACAGCTTCTGACCAAATGATATTATTTTTAAAAGACATGTTTTCAAAGCAATCAATGATGCACTTCCCGGATAGAATGAGATTCAAGGTTTTACTTTGAGGAGCTTTCTTGCTGCATACCGGATAACTAATCTGAGAATACTAAACCAATTATAAAATTGAGGCATTCTTTCACTTTAAAAATGCGCTTAACAGATGATATATAGTTGTAGAATAGTAACTAATGGAAGAAACCGAATAGACTAGTTCATGAAGGTTAACTTGGAACAGTATAAGACATACTTATTGGTTATTTGGCTCTAATATATGGAATCTACTATGAAAATTATTATGCTCCTCCGCCTCTCACACTTGCTATTAGTGAGCAACCCCTGATCTTAACATAAATCACTTTACCATCATTTGCGCTCGAAATACCTCCCCATTTTTAGCCCAAGTTTACTTTTTTTGCTCTGTAAACGCTACAAAATCATGTGCAATGTGAAAGCAGGGGAAGGTAAATCGATTGCACATTGCAATGGAAGGAACAATAACTTAAATAAATGTATCATGTCACAAAAGGAAACTCGAATGGAAGGGTAGGTGTCGGGAAAAAAATGGGGAATAACTTTTTCTTCCATCCCCTCGGACACATAATAAGTGAATTTGTGGGGGTTGCTATTGATATTACTTATGAGAATTCTTTCATTTAGTGAGACAAGTTTGATTCTTTTGAATTACTCCTTGGAAGAAACAGTCAAAGAGAAAGGGAAGGAGGAAAAAAAGCTTCCCCTCTCCCTTTCACACATTGCAGTCCATTACAAGAAATAGTTTCAGTTGTGGCATTAGCTTCCTCATTAAGGTCCGGGGCTTAATGCTGAAATCAAGAACGATAATAATGAGGAAATGAAGAAAAGGGCTTCGTGAAGATTCCACAGAAGGGGAAACCAGAAAGAATTAAGTGACTGTTCAAGTGCAAACGAGAAGTCAAGAGAGAAAAGAGAAAGTTCAGAGTGAAGAAATGGTGGAAAAAGAGAGGGAGAGAGAGAGCTAAAAACGGAAAGTAATGACTACTCTTCATTCCTAGAATAAGGCCACAGAACTTCAAGTGTAACTTTAATTGCTACCATTTATACAATTTATACAGATGTATATACATACATATATGTACATACATAGGCATGTACTTCCGCTATTAATATACCTTTGATATTCTACCTGTGCAGTCTATATGCAGTATCAACAACGCTCGGTTTACGGCACATGATAGCGCAAATATAACAGAAATTGCAATCAACATAAATAGTAGTACATATTTGGAGGATAGGAACACATCTCATTGTATATGTAGATACTTAACTACAAATAACTACCAATCGGCTCAATTTGACATGTATATTTACATAGATAAATGTAGTATAACTTCCAAATGAATATCCAAATATAGCTCATACATCCAAGTAGCTGGAAAATTTCGTAGTCAATCTGCCGACGGCGAATGTCCTGTCCAGTAGGCCCTACCAGCTACATGTTCTCCCAGTTGGCCTGTAGCTCCAGTACGCATTCCGCCTGGCTATAAATGATTACGAAATTTTCAAGAAACTAAAGCAAAAAGTTTGATCATTTGACTCATTCCCAGTGAACGATAATGACTGATGGGACATATGATTGCAGGGACAGGTAAGTCCTTTGAAGGGAGTGGAGTCTATAATTCCAGAATATTCATTTCTTTGTTTTGACAGCTTAGCTGGTTACTACTTTCAAGAATTATATGCTATCCATGTATGTATATACAGTTGATGAAAGTAGTTAACAGAAGAAGCAGCCCACACACTGTGAACTATTGCTTGATTACTCCAGCCATAGGAGAAACGTTTCATTTACCATGCATGCATGTATGCTGAAATTGGTGCTACATTGTCTCCCCAGCCTTCCCTCATTATTAGTCGGAAATTGTGTGAGATGGTTGGTGACAGTGAAAGGAGATGAAGTTGATCCCTTTCTTAGTGAGTTGGAGTTGAGTGTCTGGCACAAGCCAAGTGGGCTTGATAAGTGAGAAGCCAATTAAACACAACTGATGCAGAATCAAAGTCCCTTTCCGGCAAGAACTCATTAAATTATTGTCACTCCTCGGTATGAACAAATCGTTAATTTCCGATTTTGGTTTCAGTGCGCTCTCCTACTATCAAATCAATTTCACAGTGGCTGCATAAATACATTGAGTCAACACTCGGCTACCTTAAAATGGGGCTGCTATGTTACCTTATTCATATCTAAAGTCCATTTATAACGGAATACGAACAATTTTGTTCAAAAGTTTTACGTTACCAAGTATTTTGTATCATTATAGTAAAATTAAAATTAACTACCAATTATATTACCAAAATGCAAAAAAAAACCTCTCAACTGTTAGCGCTCACTAACTACCTGCAACAAACTTTGGCCAAGGCCATTAAAAGAAAAATCAGATTCCAAGCGTATCCCTCCAACTGTGTGTTCCATTGCCGCTCCCAACTCCCAACTAATCGTAGCCCATCTTCTGCTTTATCTCCCCCCTTAACTAACAAAAAGCGATCAGTTGCTCGAGGAGGATCAAAGATTTGAGTAGGAAAAATCAATGTGATTTTTCACATAAAATGGTGGAACAAGTTTTGCTCCCAAGGTAAAGCGATCTAAGAACTAAAGGCAATCTGGGGAATCCTAAGTTGGATAATCGAACACTACTGTTTCCTCCTCCATTGGTAATGGGGCGAAGGAGGAATAAAGCTTGAGTTATGAGTCTCAGGTGCAATCATGAGAAATACCATTACCTGTAGAAATTAAACCAGACAAGGCAATCCCGTTAAATTGAGAGGTGGTGAGGAGGAAATGTTGAAAAAAAATGTTGCAGTGGGAGGCCAGCAACGGTCAGCTCATATAAATAGTTACACACACAGCTCATACGAGGGCTCCATTCGTAATCACACTATAAATATATCGTGCACTCTGGTTTTACTTTAGACGCAGCAAAGAAATGGAACCGCTCCTTTCCCCTGTTTTGCTTGAGAAAAGCAGAGAGAAAGCTATAATGCACTACAAACAACTTGGTCTATGGAGAATTGAGGGAAATTGAGAGGATAGCCAAAATGAGTTGTAATTTTATCTCATCCTTACTTTTCCCCTTGTATGCACACACACACATTTACTTATATGGGGACAACAAGCTTATCTTTTACTACAACTGTGGGAGATTTTTTTTCTCCCAACTTCATTCATTCAAGTCTATCTGAAGCTGGCAACAATATATTCTAGCTCGTGATTTCTCATTCATCGAGGGTTGATGGGGAGCTTTCCTATAGGGTCGCTACAGTTGGAATGGGTGAGGGTAGGAATGAGCGAAGACTTTTTACATAATGTATAGAGTTGTCCATTAAAAAATTATTATTAAAAATCTCTGTGAATCTGCTTAGTCATCTCTAATTTGTCATGTTTTAAAGTAAGTACTTGCCTATCCTATATTATCTAATGTATGAGGAGACTACGTGAGAAATTTTACAGTTCAGAGCTAGTGTAAACAGCTTGCACACAAGTGCACATAATAAAGTTGTGTGTGTGTTTTACAGGATCAGAAGAACTTTTAAAGAAAGGGCAGAAACCTGGTGAGCAACAATGGTAAACAGGGATGGAAAGGGAGGAGAAAAAGCTCATTCACATTAAATCGACAGAATTTATAGGAGAAAGATAAGTTGCTCAATAAATTGGCGCAGAGGAGATGTTATCCTATTGTTATGTACACACAAGGGTGGAATATATTGTCGTCCAGAGGGCATAATAAATGAAGTTGCTAGACAAATTTGACGAAAGATAGGGAAAAAGGTTGCTCCTCGGCGATTAACCAGTTCAAGTGAATATATTGCTTTAACAAAAGGGAAAGCCGCAGTTTCCATTCCAGCACAATACAACCTACATGATCGAGGAGTCCCTACTCATCGTCAGTCAATGAATATGCACTCATGTTCAAATATAAAATCTACAACCATTTTCCTGTTCCCGGTTACAAAAGAGCAAACCCATTCACAGTCAAACAGCTACATGTAGTCGGCCTCAGTCTACGTCATATTGCTTTCTAGTTGATTTTCAGCTATGGTGAATTATTTTACTTGGTTTATTTAAACAGGTAAATAACAAGTAGGAACAGCCAGTGTACCAAAATCCCTGGTTTAAATATGTCCACAGAGTGAACAAAGGGGAAAGGAGAACACGTCATTTCCAATTCCCACTATCTTTTTTATGCTGTGATTCATAATTCTATAGCAGGGCTACAAATAATGTAATGGTTTCCCTCCCTTTTTTGTCCGGTAGGCTGCTTAGGTCATTTAACATTAGCTTCGACATTTGAAATTATCACCCCGTTTGAAACGTTCGTGATCATGTAGCATTGAGCATACCGAATTGGGATCACCGTTAGATATTTGACATTCTTTAATTAGTCCAAGATTCATTGCCCAGTCGAATGGAGGATATAGTCAGGCTATATATGCCACGTGACGCTGAATGGTCATTCGGTTGCGAACATTTGTACCACTTTAAAATATTGCAGTACTTATGCAAAGTCTAGCTCTAGTATCTTTGCACGTTTATACCTACCTACTAAGCTTTAGGGCAAATGAGCACCAATTTTTGGAGACACTTGAGACCCGAATTCCATATATCGTAGCAGCATTCCCGGATATAAATTAACTGGTAATTCCAGGGCACACAAAAATGAACACTATTTGTTTGTATGGAAGTTAGGCAACAAAATAAGAACCAACTAGAGTTAATGAATGTTTAGTAACTCTTTATGGAATGTAGGGAAGGGGTGGAAGAAAATATGAGCTCATTATCCTATTTTCCAGAGTCTAAAATCCTGGTATCCCCGTCCCCCTTGTATGTATGGGAGCTTCGCCATGTGATGAGTTTGTAATTGGACAAGATTTACAAAGACAATTACATGGTTCAAGTTACCAACACGTTGTAATTTACGCCATTAGATGCTCTGAATTGTGTGATTTCCCTTGCTTTCCCTCTACCTTACAATCCCATGGTTATGTTGCGTCCTTACTAGTTACGAATGCGAATGCCTTCCATGAATATATCTTTATTTCTGTAGGTCATCTTCCATCTTCCATTGTCGTCTCACTTACAATTACACTTTCCTACATTTTGATGCTCTCCCTCCTTGTTTGTTAGTGGAGCAGACATCCCGAGTTCGCGCAAAAGGGGAAAGTCGAGCGAATGGAAAATGTGCAAGGAGCTCTTTGAAAACTATGATTAGCTCATTTGCAAGAGTATAAGTTGAAAACATCCCAAAGAGGAGCATAACCGTAGGTATTAGTATATCAAACGGACGTGGCCATGTTGTATGGAATGAAGGTAACAGTTGTTCCTCCACATAGTTTACTTTCCTGCTATTCTCCTCTCAGGTTTTCTCCAGGAAAATGAGGCCCATATATAATGGTCTGAATTGCTAAAATGGAGAGAAGGGCATTGTAGAACTTTGTTTAAGTACAAATATCTCCACGATTATTTTTTCCCCTCTGCAGCGCAAGAAGTTTTAAAGGAACGTTTTCACTTGCATCCAGTCTCCATCTTCCTTCCTCCATTCCATCTTTTAAATAGAAAGGAATAAAAAAGAAGTCTCTTCACCTTTAGAAACCCTGTCTTTTTTATTCCAAGTGAAAAAACTCGGACATGGGAAAAAATATCCGGTTTATCTATCGGCTATACCCATATGTTAAAAAAACGCACCTTTCTCCCTTCACAGGCTTCTCTGGCTGGCAATCCAATGTTTTGAGGTCGGCTACAGAGGGACTGGTGATAGTAACAAACATGAAAAACGGAAATGGTTGCCTTCTTGAACATAATGTGTGTATGAGAGGGGGTCGTAAATGGTCCTCACACAAGCGGTACACATTACCCTGTGCACCCATTCCCAACACGGCTTTGATGCTCAAGAGCATGCAACAAGCTTGGGTACGTATCATCATTATCATTGCATTAAGCAGAACGATATTTTATTACGAAAATTTATGTTCAACGCTAATAGATTCTAGAGCCATTATGCTCACTTTTAGAAAAAACAGGGGAAAAAACTGAAGAGAAAACTTATATGAGTCAACCCAAAAAAAAAATGAAAAAAAATCACATGTTTTATTGCATAACGAATGCCATTCAGCACGGGGTCCCCAAACAAACTGCCCAGATAGACATGGGGAAAATATAAAAAAGAGTCTTCGCTCCGAACTGCTGACTCTACTCTCAGCAGCCGGGGAGTCCGAGAACCTTTTAATCGTAACCAAATAGGCTGAAAAGCGTAATGCTCCGTATGGCCTGACACATTGACCGTGTCCAAAGCAACTGAATGAGACCTGACATGACTGATTTTATTTCTCCGAGAAAATCTTTTAATTCTCCACGCCTCACCTATAACAAAAAAACCCAGCGGATCATTAATGAGGGCCGTGTACTTATGTAGATGCAGCAAAGGTTAGATCCATTAAGACCACATCTATACAACATAACATAGCAGACATTTTACATAGTCGCTCCCCTGTACAAAGAACATGCAGAAAAAAACCTCTAAGATATAGACGTAATCTTAGGCTGTGAGACATTGTAATAAATCCATGAATCATCAGAATCCAGCGGAATAAGTTTCAGATATTCTGCACGTCTGTAGACAGCCCCATGGAAAGAGTTTTCCAGATCAATGCTCGGTCGGAGAAAGGGTTACTTCCCCAAATGGAAGAAAGTCACTGTACAACTTAAGTTTTATTTAAGTCAAAAAAAAAGTTGTCCGAGGGGAAAGCACCTACTAAAAGTCATTTGTGAAAGAGGAAAAGTACAGCCGTGTGGTGTGGTCTCCTCGTTGAACAGTTCAGCCCATACAGGTAGCACTTTAGGTTTATTCACTTTGCGGACCATTAGCAATTTAATGGTTTGAAATATTTTACCTGGATATGCTCCGTAACAACGCAAACCAGCCATTAGGAAGTTTCACAATCAAATTATTTGTTTAGTTTCACAGTTGGATCGTGATCACATTATTATGTTAATGTAGTGGGATTGGTGAATGAATGCTGAGTGGTGGCTTGGAAGATGCAGCGTATTCTAAAAACTAGACGTAGAATAGGAAAAAAAATGTTCTGAAATAACCTACCAATTCCAAGTAGAACTAATTGTTTGTTTTTCTGAAATGCACCACTGTAATTTAAATACAGGGAACAAAATGCTATATTGATGGATCACCTTCACATCATTCCATGCGTGTGCTGAGTCACGCCTCGTTCACAACGATATACCTAATAAAATGATTACACAGTTCAATTGACAACTTGGGTAGGTAGTAATTAAATGTAACTGTATGGTTGAAGCTGCCAATTAGATTGGAGCTGGGGGAGGGCTCCACTCATAAGTTGCAGGGGATTGACTGCTAATTTATTTCTGAAATCATCAAATCCAAACAAATTCCCAATGTTTACTTTGGATACCCGGGTGTACAAACAGGTTTATCAAACCTCGACCCTATTTATGTAACATATCCAGTTTAATTTACAGAGGAAAAACAAAAAAAAAAACGGGTAGCTTTCACGTATGACGTGTTCGGTTCATGACTTGGTAATATCTCGTGGTAATAGTTATGGTTTTTGTTAAATACAACTTTCTCCGAATGTGAAGGACCCTTTGAGGAGAATGTAATCGCAATATTTAAACTTGGAGTAGACGATAAAGCATTATCATACATTTACTCCTGTGAGTACATTGCACCTAACACTACACCTTTAAAATATCAAATATCAGGTTTGCATTCAGACATGTGTATTTGGATATGGCCATGTCTCAGAGTGAAATGCATTCATAGATCGTATTTAAGCTACGTCCATGATGTACGCCCCACAGATCAAGTATCGAATTGCATGGGAAACACTTTGCTGGATCATGATTATCGCGATCATCTATCTGTGAGGATGGGTATAAATGCTATACATTTTATCCAAACAGCAAACACACCCATTCTCAATACAATATCATGACCATTTTCGGATAACGGTGTAAGTTGTCTTGCCGGCGAGGAATCAAAATTTCCACTCACGTGCATGGCCTATGGCTCACTATGATTTTCTCATCAGAAAACTGCAGATGATGCTAGAGCCTCTAGAGACGATTCCAGAAATAATTGTAGAACCGGTGCACTCATATACTTCAATCGGCTTCCACCTTCGCTTTCTTTCCCTTTCCTTGTGTACCTACACTTCCTCGTCTTCAACGCTTCACGGAGAATCACCGTCATGAATTAGTTATCTTTGCTCCTTTTGTTCTTTACGCTTGCACTCATGGGATCCCTCCAGAAAGGGAAACAAAAAGGGCCCTTATAACAATCTATATACACTTGTGAGGATTGTCCTGAAAATTAAGGACAAATACATGGGACTACTACCTTTCACGTGGATATAGGTGAGTACACCTCTGATGCTGGTAGTTTCACACGAAAGGAAGCTCAGTCCCTCGCCTCGTAAAGCAAACTCCTGCAGAGAAACCGGAAGAGGGAAGGAGAGGGTTAACCTAGAAAATACTATTATCCACTTAATGCAGGAGTCTCAGGGATCATCTCTTTACTTAACAAGATAGAAATTGTGTATACACCTGTTCTGCTTACATGTAGCAGGGAGGATATTTTTAACAATTGCCTCAAGAGTTTTTGCTTCGGTGGACGATGGATAAAAATACCCAGGCGGGGACTTGGTCAAATTTGAAGTGCTTACGCACGAGATTGGACTGCGCAGCATATGCTATCAATACTATCATATACGCTTTGAATTACTTGAATCTTGGTGGATGTCAATGTTGCTCGATCAAATTTGCATACTTCCATTTGCAAATTTACACTTGCAGTTACTCAAGTTTTTATTCTTTATTGTGGCTGTCTAGCTTAAAGTTCATTCACATTTCGGCATATTTATTGCATATGTACATCCATTTCTAATTTCTAACATGCTTTCACGCAACTTTTTACAACCGTTATTTTGTGCGTTGAAAGTGTTTTATGGAAACGTAATAGCTGTATTTTTTACAGATTGCACGAATATCGTTCGGGATTTTTTTAAAAGGTTATCACCTAATGCACCCTGAATATATGACAAAAAAATTTAGATAACTTTAAGTCCCTCCCCTAGTACAATCATCATTACTAGTTGATTTTCTTTTCAAAATGTTGGATAGCATACTTATTTCTTGTCACGAGTATATAATGTTCACTATGAATTCGCATTTGCAGCGCCGAAAAAAGTGCTTTTCTCAAACTCAATCCTCAATTATTCTTTTTATTACTTTGGAAACGGAATCTCTTGCACATCTCTCAATCCCTCGAGCCCAACTTTCGTTTTTTTTCCTGTGCCAATCATCTTTTTTATACACTTGCCAGTCATTAAAGTCATTAAATTCTGCGGAATTCCTCTAGCTATTACTTGCTCCACTTTTTATTCCCTGATAATGTACCTGTTAAATCCAGAAATGACTGACAAATTCAGTGTGTGCCATCAACCAGCAAATGATAAATGTTTTGAGGAGCGGAACAACTTACTCCAAACCAATCAGATTAAATGCTTTTAGTACCTTCCTATACTTATCTCAAACACGAGTGAATGGCATCGGAAACTTTTTTAATTCCTACTTTGTAATATCGCTTGTAATGAAGTGGTTTTGAAACCACATTACCTCCAGTCACCAAATTTTACAAGAAAAGCTGATTAAAACGTAGCTGTCTATCTATGTCCCTACATGTTTCAAACATATAATCCGTATTGGACCGTTTCATTACATGAATTGTTGGCAAATATACATCCCTCCCATATAACTTATGATATGTAACTTTCTCGATATCCTCTAATTCTGATAGATTGAGTATTGGCTGACGTACTCCATACGAGGAAGCAGTGTTAAACTGAAACTGGTCAAGCGGAGTCAGATAGTAAATGAGTCGAAAAAAAGAGATTTTATTGCAGTGAAGTAATCAGAGTAAAGTGGCTCCCTTATATAGTCTTAGGCAGTAACTTCCGCTGATTAAACAAAGATGGTTTGGGATATTCATCACTGCTCCCGTTCTCGGTGAATTTTAGGGCTGGAAATGAAGAGCATAATCGTATCACTGGATCATCATAATATCTCATCATTCGTCCTTCTCCTCTTCCCCCAATCAGTGAATGAACCTAAAAACAGCATAGTTCACCCAGATGCATCTCCGTCTCATGTATGTATATCTCTCTGGATATTATCGCGTGTAGCCACTGTATTATACAAAGAAAATGAAATGGAGAGGATAATTCAGCTGGAGGGAGTAGATCGATTTTTCAGAATCGTTTCCTCCGCTTCCCCCATCATCCGAAAGGAACAATGGCTGAGACCGTTGTAATTATTCACCTAATTATAATGGAAATCGAGCACGAGAGAATAGCAACAGCTTAATGTTTAACATGGAAAACATCCAATATTATATACCTTAGCCAAAAACGGAGATAAAACATACACAATCACAACAAAAGTCTTTAGGAGTCGGGACAGAGGGGAATTTTTCTCGGGGTTGATGATGAGCAGTGGGATAAATATCAAGGGAGACGGGAAGGGAGAAGGAGTGCAATATGCACCATGAGTTGCAACCACCTCGATGATGCCGTCAAATATAAACTTGTAAAAAGCTTATATCTGGAGCTTTTACATTCATGACTGGCCATGAGCAGAATGATGATGATAACAGGGGGAAGCCCAAAAGTGTGCATTGCCGCTTGTCCAATTCACCATAGTTTTAACATGATCATATCATATTATGTGAGATAAACAAGGATGAAGACGAGCTGATCCCGAGTCCCTGCTTGGGCACTGGGGTAATTCAATTCTGATCAAGGTCATTTCAGCTGCAAGCATTTTCGGCATATTTTGTCAGCAGTCAGTCATGCTCATTTTTCATTGCAGTTGCTTATTTTGTCTCGAGTTACAAAGCTGTTAGTTACTGATTGCGAATCGAAAGTGATGAATTAAAACTGGAGACTGGATCAGGTCACGTGTCTCATTCCCTTTGATGTCAGAGCAACATCAAAACTGAGCCACACGACCTGCTACAGTTGCACTGACACAAAGTCCAAATTAACATTTTAAAAATTTTGTATTGGAAAGGAAGGCCTGTCATAAACAAGTAAAGAAAAAAACTTACACTATTCCATATACACATATTATACCCTGTTGATATATCAACGTTCAACATATTATTCGAGAGTCGCACATCTGAAGGCTGATCAGAGAAGGAAAGGAAGTAAACGCGTAAAACATTTTCTACTTTTGAAATTAGAAAGAAATTGTAGGTTTTTGGTACGTTATGCTCAACAGCAAGAGCAGAGAAAATCATACATTTCGAAAAGGGAAAGGAAGCAGGGGCAGAAATTCATCTAATGCTGCTCACAGCACAATATTTCTTACAGCGATCTCTCCCCCTTACCTGTACCCTATTGTCAGAATAGTGGAGAGAAAAAAATACACAATTTTTTATTTCATTTTTCTCCTTCCGCCTCCATATCTATTGTTCTTGTTCTTGCTGTTGTGGACTTTTACTGTTTTCTGTATTTTCTCTTCTCCTGTGAAAAAAGTGTGATCATAAAAGATTGTTATCTTTGGTCCTTCATACAGATCCACATTCTAAATATACGCTCAGTCAGCAACCTTAAGCTGATAGGATCTATGTAACGACCTAACCATAAATTTTATTTCTTCCAACAAACGTGAGATAGGATGGAAAAAAAGCATATCATACTTATAGTTGATAGGGATATGTTATGCTATATAGGTGTCGTATTATCTCCCTCTTACTTCCCAACATAACAATATCTGGATGAGCATTACGTCATTTTACTCCCCCCATCCCATTCAAGTTGGACCTGTTATCTAAGAAGAAAAAAAATAATACAACTGGAACGAGCATAGCCCAAATTGCCCTTGATATGCTCTTATAGCTGTGCATAAAAAACAGGGGAAGTTATGGAGTAATATAATTTGGGTTGTAAAATATAAGCAGTTTTTCGCCCACTTTGCGATGTCTTATTTAATGCCAATGTTTTAATTCAAAACACTTTTCAATTTTTTCTTCCTTATTTATGATGATGGAATCATAGTTTTACTGAACTGAGCTCGATAAGTTAATCTATGTGAATCGGAAGTTGTAACAGTTCTGGTAGTAGGTAGTATATATGACAGTTATCTCAAGTGTGATGGCTTTCAAAGATTTTTTAAAAATGAGTTTGAAAATTTTGATAGATGTGAAGTAGAAACTCCTGGAGTTACGTAAGCACTATATCAACTTTCTTTCTGTTTCTCTCGAGAAAACATCACAGAATTTCCCCATTTTCCAGAGATTTTTTGATAGTGACACATTTAGATTGACATCATATCGTGTTTTCATATATTTTGCATTAATCTACTTTGCTTTTCACCCCTGTGATTAGTTCATTTGAGTCAACACTCCCACTCTAATATGAGAAAAACAGGATTTTGTAGTTGTCAACTATTTTAACTTCTCAAACTAATCCCATCATTGACAACAGTGGGCGTCAAAGAGAGAGAGAGAGCTATAGCAGAGGAAATACGACCCACGCAGAAACTTGGTTCGACTTCCTAGATTTCATGTAAATGAGATGGAACGCACGTAACCTTTTCACTAAACAGGCTTCCCTTCGGCTTTATGACAATCAAGAAAATGTCAGTGGTATCGTAGTGGTCTCGGGCTAAAATAGCTTTCTTAGCTTTAAACTTTTTTTCCCTCTCTTTCCCTTCCCCTTTAATATCACGCCCAAAATAAGTTACTGACGCTCATAGTTAGAACAAATAGCACATTAGAAGAAATGTTAACTTCTAAGAACACGATATTAAATATATCATACCGCACCACCACAATATCCTTGCTTATGTCTCTCTTCCCCATGTAATGGCGCTAACAAGGGAAATGAAAAATAGGAACCATTGACTATATTACATAACTGGAGAAAATCCGCTCAACACGGCCAGAGTCACGTTCCTCCCAAATTCTATTATCATAAGAAAGCACTGGCTTCTATGGACGTTAATATTTACTTTCAGTGTACCAACTCAGGAATCGATATATTTAGCAAGAAAAAAAGTGGAAAGAAAAGCTCTGGATATTTCCTTTCTGCTCCTCAGAGAATATCCTCCTGACGCTATGAACACCGTTTTGGGCTGAGAGCTAAGAGCATAAAATTAATCGTATGACTGATAACACCAAATAATGACAACTGTCCAGAAAAGGGGCTCTATTGACAAATGGCCTTTAATAAACTGTAAAATAATATAACTATTTACTTAATTCTGTTGATAATACAATTTCATGGAAAATCGGTCATTCAGACAGAGGAATAACTCATTTTATCTTCCACAAAATAATCCAATAAAACATCTGTACTATTAGTATTACGAGTTTTGTCAAAAAGACAGGGCTTTATATAGAAAAAAAACTATATATGCTCAACTGATTATGGTTTCGAGGGCTTTCCCTCGTAGTTTCCTCTCCTTTCTAGGGCTTTCAATAGAAGTCTAAAAAAAGAGCTGTTTTGGATTCTGGGGACATGGAATATACAAACAACGCGTATTAATAACTGCGTTCGCATCATGAGCAATCCCACCAACGTTGTGGTAGACTAGGGAGAGCATAAACCTTTTTAAAAAAGTTAATCAGGTTGAGAACTTTCCCCCTCTTCCGTATATATTATTGGCTGTTTTTTTTGGATGGGAAGAGATATTGGAGCTAAAAACTGTCCCAATGTGTACATTTTAGGTATGTGGAAGTAAGCATGTATCATTATTAGAAGGAGTAAGTCGTCTGAAATGAAAACTGTGTACGTTTTTTTTTTTTGCTGAAAACCTTGTTAGCTTAATAGGAACTAAAGCCGAGTCATCACATCTCATCACACTTTTAGATAATATGATAATATGTCTGATGACGCGGAGTTTTCTGCAGAACGCAAAAAAATGTCTGTCCGAGTGCACTGGCTTGTAGCAGAGAAGACCAGGATTCCAGTCACCAGGCATACAGCTGTTTTTAAATGGTAAAAAGGATGCTCCTACCAGAGCAATTGGAGACAGACGTAGATATTCCAGGGAAACGGGAGGGAAAATGGGATAAGACAACTTATAAGAATTATCTTTTTTTGGGATTTCGGGAAAGATGGAGAAGGATCGGTCTGCGACAAGAATCCTATTCTGAGAAATCAAATATTATATCATCCTGCTTAAAGGTTACGTATTGAGATTTGAACTTTCATTGCGAGTAAACAGCAACTGCAAAAATGAAAGTTATCATCCCTAACTGCTCCTTAACTTCAAAGAAAAGAGGGTAATATGCTTTTCTCGATTTTCCTAGCAATTAAATACGCATATTTTTTCTCAAAAGTTTTCAACTATGTATACGTAACATGAGTTTGGATTTTTGTCGCTTCCCCTCCCTCGAAAGGGAGTCGGAGTCATGGACATGATGCCTCACGGTGTAATATAAGAATGCAATCTACATTTCGTCTTTAATATGTACACCGAATGAATGGGGACGTTAAGTGGAAGGGGGCCATGAAGGGTTCAACTGCCGTACCGAAGGAAGTGATAAATAACTTGACGCATTTGACATACTAAATTTTGTATCCTACGGCAATAAAAACTCACTAGTGCAGAAGAAAACATGGGAATTTTCAAGGAAATGTTTGTTTGAACTCAAAGAAGTGTGCCTACTCCCCAAATACACCTTATATGAAAAAAGCTACAAAAAAAATCTCCAACTACCTAGTCAGAAGTCGGGGGTAGCGCTTCATGCCTCTTGCCATATCCATACATGCCCACCAAGTACTTAAGGTGGCATGAACGGAACGGAAGGGAAGAGAGGGGAAAAAAACCTGAAGAGAAAAATGCACAGAGCAAATGAAAGCAAGGCAGGAAAAGGGACGGGGCGGGAGAATTGAGGAGACAAGTCATACAATTTTGCTTCAACTCTGACATGAATTCCCTGGGTGGAATATTTCATTAGCAGCGTCACTCGACCGATCATTGTCTTCACAGTTATACATCCAGATATGTTAAAGGTAGAAGAAAAAATCTCTTTTCTTTTCTCCCAATTTCTTCCTCTTTACTCTGCATCCTTTTTAGTCATCCTTGTTATGCTCATAGCTAACCTCTCTCCTCTCGCTTTCCCCCCATTTCCATGAGCTAAGGACAAGGGCACTTTTCCCCCACACACATCCCTTTTTATCCACATTTATCACGAGAGATTGTTTACACGCGGAGCTGTAGGTGTTAACGAGAGAATTACCTTGAGGCTTTTGATTCCATGGTTGGGTATCCGGCATGAAATAAAAAAAGGGGAACGAAATGAAAAATCCCTCTATAAATACAGTAGTAACACAAGACGGAGTGACACATCCTTCAATCTATGATGATATTTTTTTTTCTTGTGTGTTCCGACACTTTTTTCCCTTCCAGGGTAGTAAATAATAATTTGGAGAGAGTTATAGACACTCTTCTGTAAACTTTAATAGGGACCTTATAAAACACGGAGTCATGTCAACTGTCAATATTATATGGGAGGGAAACAATATATATTTTTTCCCTCCTGTAATGGCACAAGGACAGAATGATTCTCCTTATCGAATGCAAATTTTTCCAATGTGTAATATTCACATGAGAAAATATATGGCGGCGTAAACCTGACAATTCATATCTTTGCAACATGTATGGCCCTTACTATTGGAGGATATTGGGCTGGAGTGGTGAGGAAGAGAGAAAAAAATTCAGGGGAGACGTGTGATTGTGTGGTGGAGTCATACTTTATGATGATTTTGTTAAAATGGAGAAAGCCACAAAGAAGAAATTTAT
This sequence comes from Lepidocyrtus paradoxus, assembly GCA_034696885.1. NCBI lineage: Eukaryota > Metazoa > Arthropoda > Collembola > Entomobryomorpha > Entomobryidae > Lepidocyrtus > Lepidocyrtus paradoxus. The sequence continues at coordinate 1,499 of JAQGAH010000367.1, read as the reverse complement.
TTTCCTTTTCCTCCCGGTTTCCACAGGCAGAAAGAAGCATTCCTAACTTTCCCATTATAGTTATTCCCATTTTCTGCGGGGTAATATAAGGAGAGAGCAATTGTAATTTGCATTCTCAATAATGTTCCCCGGAATGTATTCATATTCGGGGGAGAGTGATGTGATGAGTATATATATTTTTTTATCCGGTGCATAGCATATGGGAAGGGATGTGATGTAATGGTGATATGAAGTGTGTGGGTCTGAAAATTTTTATGGCGGTTGTTTTGTTACCAAGTAGCTAATAGCTTTCATGCATAAAGGGAGCAAGGGAAAGGCGGGAATGGGAAAAGTGAGTTTTTTTTCACTTGACTTAGTTTGTTGACATAGAAAAGTAAGAAGAGTGAGCCAATTTGGTGATGGTATGGAATAATACTCCAAGTTATTTTTTTCTCCTCCGTCGTGGTATCTATAAGTGAGGAAACGGGAAAGGAGTGAGTGGGAGAAAACGTGTATGACTGGCTATATCTGGGCCTTTCTCTTTAAAAAAAACTGGAAGGATGGATGATGATTCTTTCACACATTACTTTCATGGGTACATAAGCCCGGAGCATGTTTTAAGGCTTGAATAAAGGGAAAAGTCCGACTTCTCTTTTTCATTATTATGAAATGATATATTTGAAAAAACGGGAATGTAACGGTTGTATAAGGAGGAGGGAAGACTTTTTCTAACTACATCTGCATTTATGTAAGTAGCCATCTGGTTTACTTCATAATATAATTCTACCGGGTCTCTCCTCTCACTCTCTGGGATGGGGTTATGAGAAGGAGAAGATACTTCTGGATTTTCACCATTCCCCACTTTCTTCCTCCTCCCCTTACATTAACTTAATGATAATAATAATAACGGTAATAATAATAAGCATCGCTTTCCCTCGCACCGCTTCCCTGTAACAGACCTTCTTATTGTTAGATCATCACATTTTCAAGAAATATAATGCCATACGAAGGATTTTCTCCTTCTAGGCCGTATCCATATATGCGTTTGGGGGAAAATGGGGACTCTTTTCACACTACTTTATTGTAGTTTTGCGCCGTTTTGTGTGCACCTTGCACAAGGACTCGTTTTTTAGTTTCTCTGGCTGTTTAGCTGTAACGCTGTCTCCTCTCTAAACACATTTAAGTTGGGTTGGGCGGTTTTTAGTACTTCACAAGCTATTTGAAACGCAAACAGGATCATATAAGATAAAACTAACATTTTTGTTAGTTTTATTCCAAATATTATCAAGTCACAGATGATGGTCTTTGTCTTCACCGTATGAACAGGGCTGGGCTTTTCACCACGTCTCAGATTCATGTAGTTCGGTCCTTGGGACGCGCAAAAATAATATCTGGGAGCACATTTCTTATTTTTCAAGTAGATTAAGAGGGTGCAAAAGTCTTACGAGGAAAGTGAGGACCCTGTTTTTCACGGAATGGCCCCATATTTTGCACCAACAAAGACCTTCATAGTACATGCT
>JAQGAH010000366.1:0-43763 GCA_034696885.1 Lepidocyrtus paradoxus | reverse complement strand
TTTATATGCAATAACTTTTCCCATGAACTCCAAAACCCTCGTGTCACTGTCTCACCTAAATATGCTCCCCATCCTGTTGTGGATGCATCAGTCGTAATTTCGTAGTCATACCTATCATATTTAATAATGGCTACAGCGTTATATATTTTTGACTTAAACCACAATAAATCATTAATAACGTTTTGGCTTACAGTAAAATAACAACTGAAATCTAAATTATTCTTTGCCAACGCTAGTGCCTTCTCTTTCTCAAAAGTCCTAATGTACAAGGAACTGTAATCTATGGCTGGAGATGCTGCAATTAAATTCCCAATTAAAATTGCTGCTGTATGAATCTTATGATTGTTATATACAATATAACTTGAAATCAGTTTGCTAATTTTATCCCTTTTGGGCGACGGTAGACTCATTTCCATTTTCTCCGAGTTAAATAAGAAACCTAAATACTCGCACTCACTGCTTGGTATTAAATTAGACTTATCGTAGTTAATTAAAAACCCTAATGAAGTTAGTAAGCTAATTGTTGCTGACACGTGATTGGAGCATCCAATGAATGAACTATCAGTCAACCAGATATCGTCTAAATAGAAATTACAAACAATCCCATTCTCTCTTAATGTTGCCGCTACTGGGCGAAATACACGAGGAGCCGTTGCAATTCCAAATGGAAGGCATGTGTACTCGTATAATTCATTTAAAAATTGGAAACGTAAAAATTTACGATGGTCTGCGAAAATGGGAATAAGATGATAAGCATCTTTAAGGTCAATAGTTGCCATGTAACATCCCTTACTAATCAGTGTTTGAACATTCCTGTAATCCTCCATTTTAAAATGCGGAGACTCCAGAAATTGATTTAAATTTTTTAAATTTAAAATAAGCCTAATTGAATTGTCTTTCTTAGGAACTGTAAAAATACGAGATATAAACTGCCCTTTTGCGACTGTAACTTTCTTAATTGCGCCAATAGTCAGTAATTTGCTAATTGCAGACACAACTTTGACCGTTTCTACCTCATTAAATAATGTTTCTGATGGTGGTGTAGCTTGAGATGGAATAGTTTCAAATGATATTTTATAACCAACCACCGTTTCTAAAATATTTATATCACCAGTCAATTTTTTCCAAGAAAGAACATAATCTTTGAGCCTTCCTGCATACACACTTACTACTTCATTGGCTGATAACGGTTTTGTCGGGACAGTCCTGGTTTTTGAAACTGGCTGAACGATGTTCCGGGTGAGTTGCGGTAGCTTGGCCCTCCCCTTGCTGAGACACGGAAGGGCCGGCGGAAGTTTCCCTGACCGCGTTGATAGGGTTGAAAACGCGTATCTATCCGTTTAAAATTAGCCTCTCTCCCTTTACTAGGTTTAATGCCGCCTTTGCTGACTTAATCTTGTCCTGCACGTTATCTCCAAATAGAAATTCACTTGCTTCATTCTGGTTTGTACATATAGCTGAACTTTCTTCAGTTAAGTAAGGCTTCATCTCCCTGCGTCGTTGTGTTATCAACAGTTGATTCGTATTGCTATTATAGCAATTTCCAATACACTTTGAAGCAGCTCAGATTTGTACTTCCCTGGCAGATGATTTTCATTAGTCACGTTCTTTTCTGCTAAATTAGCCAATGCCACAGATGTGAATGAGACGTGGGTTTGAATAGATTGAGTATGAAAATCCATCTGTCGTGCCCTGTTTGGCAGAACCGCCCAAATTTCCGGGTTGACCTTTGGCACTCCCAATGTTCTACAATTACTGGGGATTTTAAACTTCTGTTTCAACTTTTCGGTTGCTTCTTTATTTTCTTTCCTCCCAATTAGCTTTGAAAACGATGTAGCAACCTCAGTTCTCAAGTCAGGGCCATACTCTGTTTCATTCTCTGTCAGGTTTAAGATTTCGGCTATATCATCCGAATCATCTTGCTGCTTCTCCCCTACAATTAGGTGAAGCAGTTAAAATTAACATAATTAATTTGGCATGTTTGATATAGTTATCAACAACATTAATTCTATAAGATTATTTGAAATTGGCATAGTTACCAGTGATTTTCAACACTTCATCATTCAAATTAAACTCGTCATCTTCGGATAAATCTTCTTCGTTCTCATCGCTATTTTCCAAGTTCATTTCGTAATCGGAACCCTGGCGTTGTTGTTGCTGAGAGATGAGAGCCTTTAATTCGCTAATTGCTGAAGGGAGCCCTTGAAGCTCTGCAATTGCCTTTGTATTGCGCTCAACAATTTCGGCAAGACTTGTCACTTCCGCCTCATCTTCCTCTCTTTGATTTTCCCCGTCATCCACGGGTGGCAGTTGAGGATTCTTCCTAATTTATAAGAGCATCTTAATCAGCATGATTGTAAATGCACTAAAGACATTAGTGTCTGGTGGCATGTAGCACAATTGCTACCTAACTTTTGCAAACATTTGCTGATAATTCAGCATTTTTAAATCAAGAAACCATTTGTTTTTATAGATGAAAGCTTATTACTGATATTTCAGTGTGAATCTTGCATTAATCTTCTCGCGGTAAGTAAACACGGCCTTTTCAGTAACTGGTCAAAACACTACGAAAAACTACATAAAGCTAATTAAATAATAATTATAACTTCAACTTACCCTTTCTTCGCTGTCTTAGGAATAGGTGGGGCCATTTTTAATGAGTCAAACACCAATTAATTTCGAAAAATTTAACGTAACTTTGTTTACAACTCTCCGGCAGATGATGATCGGGGAAGCATCACAATGGTTATGAAGAGAGATGGGATGAGTGTGGGGTATACACTACAGAGAAGCTATGCTAGGTCTTTTATTTTATAGGTTGGCGGCTTTAAAAGGATGGGATCGGGGTAAGCTCGCCAGGGTTGGCTGCAGGTTCACTGTGTGGTACCGTAAACGGAGAATAGTGAGGTATTAATCAAATACTATTGCTGAGACGTAGGAACATGGTCAAACATGAACTATTCTTCTGCGTAGGAAAGTTACAGTAGGAAAGCTTCTTCAAACATGCCAATGATTCCATCCAGGGTTGGCATTTTGCTAAAGAAATAATTTCAATCTGCTTTCCGTGATCGTGATCATTTTGTGGGTTCACTTGCTCACTCTGATTCACTGTGACTCCTCGACTGCAGTCAGACAATACAACAAAAATTGTTAGTGGGTGGCGAGGATGAAGTTGAGAAAGCCGATGATGATGATTCCCGCAGCCATTTACGCATCTGTCAATTCACCATTCACAATACTGCATGGGAAGACTCTTTCAAAAAGGCAGACAAAATCATCATCACCAGCATGAACACACAGCTAGAAATTCAGAAAATCGCAATCAGTCTAAGAGTGTGTTGGTTAAAAAAGGGCGCAGCTGTTGTAAACCCGAAAATGATTTCCCTTTCCGGGATCCCCATTCTTGGGATATCCCCATTCACCGACAATAATCATAATAATGGTTGGAGCCTCTATTGTCAAATCGTCATCATTGTCCTCTCACCAAAAAACTCATGCATCCGCCTTTACAGCTTGTCAACACAGTAATATCGTGTTTCGGAGAGAAAGTGAAATAAATGTAGATTGCAAAATGGGAAGGGAAAAAAATTCCTTCTCGAATGTATCAATCAACGGAAATGATTTCCGTTCTCCTTTTTCTATTATCACCATCATCATCATAAACAGACGTGGAGATCAGATCAAAATCCCAAAGTCAGAATCGGAAGTAGTTTCCCTTCCTTCTCGAGATTTGCAAAAGAAAAGGTGCATTTGCATAAGAAACCTTAAAGATCTTCTAGAATAGAATGGATTTAACAACAGCGAAAAAATGTCAGAAGAAATGCGTGAGCCCATGTCATCTGTCGTGTGAATGCTTTCACATGTAGATTAGAATTGAATTTGAGGAAAATGGGTGGGAGGGGGAGTGGAGGAATGTGAATGACGTTTTTTTTCTGTTAAGCTTATACATTTTTTTTGCATTTCTTTCTTACAAAATTCACTCAAGATCGTCATCAGAAGAAAGCTGAGGAGCGTTGAGCATTTTTGTCTTGCATCGCCCCATTTACGGGAATGAGATGGAAGTTGAGAGAGTAGAGTTGATTCTCCTTTTTGCCAAAATGCCAACAAACATAAAACTAAATGTTTTGTGTGCTTTCACTTTTCCATCATCATCATCATCACAGTCATGATCAGTTTGATCTTCTCAAATGAAATGAAAGGGTTTAGTTCCAGTCAATAATGCAAAAATCCGGAGAGAGAAAACCTTTGATTTCCCTGCTTCTATTACCATTATATTGAAAGTAGTATGGATGGCTATATGCACTGCACTTTCACTTTCTCCAATGCTCTTTTTGGCATCCGTGCACAAGGTAGAGATTGGAGGTAAAACCGGGGAATGGATTAATAGCAGGGATAATACAAAGTTGTAAAAAATCATTTGATTCTGGAGCCAGAGCCAAATAAACCTTTTTGGAGGGATGTGGAGGGATAACTATGAAATGGGTTTATACGCAAGCTTTTCCCCGTATATGCAAAGGAGCTGAATAAAAGTCATAAATGGATATGGTAATTGTAGCATTTTACCTTGGAGGCCTTTGGATAAAAATATGCTGACTCCAAAGCCCAGTTATAGGGAATAGGATCAGGAATCACTTCACATTTACGCAGTCTAATATGCCCTATTCCAAACAAACAAAAAGGGGGAAAGGGAGTCGGAAAAGGTAAGTAATTTTAATCAAGGAAATGCATCGTAAATCTGTCTCCGGCTTTTTGACCCCCCTCTGGCTCCCCACAATACATATAGTATGTATGCTGGAGTGTGTAATCCAAATCCTCCAACTTTCCCTCCAAAACAGATTCCAAGAGCATTTAACTAAAGTGGTTAAATTCCTTTGGAAAAGGTCTCCCTCCAACCCTCCACTTTACATTATGTACTTTCCCTGATTTAATTTAATTGAATGGAAGTGGAACTCTGGGGTGAAGGCTAGTTGTTGAGGTGGTGGTGGATCAAAAAATTCAAGTTGAAAAATGAAATGAGGAAATAAAAATCAATTCCCTTTTCCTTAAACTTGAACTAAGATGAATATGGAGGGGGAAAGGGATAAAGCGACATGTGAATGGTGGATGGAGGAAAAGGAAGAAAAATAGGATGGCAATCTGCTCCTCTTTACTATGCTCATATGTCACTGCCAAACTAGCCCTATTGTCTGGCCACCACCGTGACCATCCAGAGCCATCATATTTTTTTCTCTTCTGGCGACGGCAAATCGCTCCCACCACAGCCACGAGGATTGAGATGACCACTTAATGGCTCAAGTGCTGGTAAAGAAGAAAAAACTTCTTACAAGAAAGGATATAAAAAGCAGGAGATATATCCCATTCTTGAAGATGTTGAAGGGAGTGCGAGGGCCAAGAAGGACAATGGGAAAAAAGTAAGATGGCTATATCATCATCCATGGCATGCTCATCCTCATGTGATATGGCCATATTAAAGAGTGAAATGCTGGTCGGATTTTTTTTTCTGATGGAGGAATGCATCCAATCTGGTATGGATATGGAGGGAAAGAAATACGGTTGTCTCCACATTTTCACTGAACACTGAAGAGGAGGGAGGATGGAGGAGTTTTTTCTTCTCATTTTTCTGCTTTGCAAGCGACTTTCGCCACCAGAACCACCGAGGGAAAAAAACGGATGGATTTTGTCAAACTGGAATATTGTCAGTGTGTGATGAGGCTGATGCTGGTGGTCACTTGACCTTTTACAAATCGCAGATGGTTTATGTGAAAGCCATATACTGGCTTATTTACCTAGGACGGGAGCAGAGTGAGAAATTGATCCCGGAGAAAGTTGATAAGTTCATGTTGCTAGCATATAGCCCATATTTCTTTTCAAAGTATAGGGCCCAAGCTCTATTTTGGAGGGGCAGGTTGAAGCCAAGTTCTCTGCATTTCCCTCTTCCTCCGGTAGCGCCCTGCATATTTCGGAGTAAATAAGAAAAGGAGGCCAAGACAAATGGATTGGTGGTGGGGAGTGCCAACTTTTCTTGGATGAAAATGACGATGATGATGATCAACCTGAATTAAAAATCGATCCGGTTTCTTTGTTCATCTGAGATGGAAAGATTGTAATAAAAGTATAAAATAGTTCCCTTCATTAAAGTAGGTAAAACGTAAAATCAGATTCCATTTAAAAATAGCTCGGTTCAGATCTGATCTTCCTTCCCTCAAATGATGCAACTTGCACGGGATACAAATTGTTTGAAAAAATCAGTGAGCAAGTCGAATGACTATATATAATCTTATTACAAATTCGGAGGAAACTAGGAAATGATAACAATTAAGACAATTTTCCCTCCACGGAGCGTATCCAAAAATAAAACCTAAATGAATGAAATGAAGGCTCATAAGCCCCAATATTTTTTTTAATGGGAAAGCTGAGCCAGTGACAGTGAATCGGGGAGAGACTAAGGTATCCAATAAAAGTATCAGCTTTCTCCTCTCCTCCATACCCTCCTTCCATCCCCATCCCATCTCCACTTACAATGTACACAAAACGGGAGAAGAACGCGGCTGATGATGTCGATGAGTCTAAGATTCTAGATGGAGATTGATAGAGAGCAATAAAAAACTTGTAAGTTTTGTCTCCAGACTTTCTCCTCCATTCGGTATTCAACTCGCATCAACAAATTCATATACTTTCCCCTCCCATCCTTATTATCATCAGCCCCAAAAAAAGTCATCCACATCGGGATCGGCATCACCAAAGACAAAAGGAAAGTTTCTTCGGGAAAAAATCATCCGATCCTATCTTCTTTCTTCTTTTTACTTCTAATCATCCCAAAAATATATGTCTGACATGGTCCAATATAATGTAGAATGGTTCCGCTAACGAAGGGAAATTACTCCTCCTTAAAATCTCCCCATCATCAAATCAAGTTAAGCAACTTTGATTGGGATATTGTGCTCCAAAATTCATTGAGACACGAAATAATCGTCTTAAGAAAGGAGAATCAATAATGAAATAACCAGTTTTAGATAAATCCTAAAAAAGGTAGCAAAAAAATATTCATTTTTATTTGTGCATAGTCGTAATCACAATTAAGAAGATTTGAACATTTTAAGTTTGAATTTTCCTCCAAGAAAAAGATCCCTTCTTGGAAATGAAGAAAGCAACTTTTAACTTTTCGGTCCATTTTACTTTCATTGTTCAGCTGGCAATTGCCGATATGGACTTGGACACGAACAAATTTTTTTTTATCGTTTTCCCTCCTCCGCTTATCGGTCACTATCTTCTTGTGCTTTTTTTTTGTTGCTGTGCAAAAAAAGTAACTTTCCTTCCCTCCAACTTTCTCCTTTCTTGTGCAGTCAACCGATCATCATTTTCGTCTTCATCTTGCCCATCTATGGACTTATTGGAAGGAGAGAGATGGAGAATGTTGTGTAGTTTTTTTATATTCTTTAGTACGACAGGGGAAAGTTTAGTTGAGCATTTCATTTCATTCCCTTTTCTGGAATGATTATTTGCTGTTGTAATATGGCTTATGTTTGTTTATGTGTTGGCCGAGTTTTTTCCCCTTTGTCATCTTCCCTTTTTTATTGATGTTAAACTTGGCTCATCATCGTGGAGTCATTGTTCGGCTCATATATGGACATAACAGTTGGTATGGAAGGAAATGAATGGGGTGGATTTGGGATGGACACGATGAAACGGTGAAAGTCTTGGTTCGTTGTGGAACGAAACACATGGTCATTGCTAGTCATCTGGTCCATTTCATACGGAACATTTCCTGGTGTAAATGATGATGACGGACATTTAAAAAAGGGGAAAGTTAATCATTCCCCAGTTATTTCTGGCTTTTTTAGTTGGGCTTATCCGAGCTACGAATGAAAATGGCAACTTCGGGATTCTTTTACCTTGTCTCCCTTTTTGTTGTTTTTCTTGAAAAAGAATGAAGGAGAAATTGAAAGGTAGGGATGGAGGGAAATTCTGGAGGGTGACTGTCCATACAATATTCAGAAAGATAAGACAAGAGCAACAAAACTGTTTTGATTCCTCCCGTTTTTCTCAAAGTCATTGGGTCTGCTGGGAGGTGGATAGGATGGAAATCAATGGCCCGTGTGTTTACTGCAGTTTACCAGTTTTTTCATGTTATTGCTCCAGACATCAAAATAGTTCTAGCGTTTCTCCCAGAGAAAGTTGCCCTTGGGATGGGATGTTGGACGGGAACAGGCAAATATAATCTATTGGGAAAGTTATGCTCTTGTCATTGAAGATAAAAAGAATAAGTAAAAAATGTGAGATGGGATGAGGGAAAAGGCATTTTTTTTGCCCTCAGCAATAATTTTTGATGATTGGGCAGGAATGCAGTTCCATTTATGGTCATGTGACTGGAGGAAATAAAAATATGGAATGGGTTTGATGAAGATTTATTAATGCCTTCAGTCAGTACTCCTTCGCATTCCGTCGAATTTAATAAAAAAAGGCATATGAGTCATGTGATAAAATGCTATTTTAACTCTTTCAGTTCCTCCCATGCTTTGGATCCCCCATCAGCTAATCGGCGTCCCCCAAGAGTTCACTGTAACCCTGGAGTGCACCACAGAGGCGCATCCCGCCTCCCTCAACTACTGGACGAGGGAGGATGGTCATATGATCCACGACAATCGGAAATATCGAACGGCCAATGACTTGGGTAACCCACCGTATAAAACCCACATGAAGCTCACCATCTATGACATCCAGCCCAAGGACTTTGGCACCTACAAGTGCGTTGCAAAGAATCCCCGGGGGGAGACCGAAGGACAAATCAAACTATACGGTAGGGAGCAAACAAAAAATAAATTATATTTTTTTCCACACAAAAGAAAAAGAAGAAAACCCGTCAAGTACAAAAAAGAATGAATCCTGTCATATGACATGAGTCCTCAGGAAATTAAAAAGAAGTCCCCATAATATCTTCATCATCCTCCACCGATGATTACCTTTTCTTGTAAATAAAACAGCGACAAGACAGGAAATACGTTGGACTTGGCTTTCTCTTTTTCTCATCTTCTCTCACCACAGGAAAGGTTGACGTTATAAAAAAATGCGACTATGTCCATTTTATTTCCTGAAAAAAAAGTAGGAAAAACATGTCACACTTTTTCTCTCTTGATTCGAACAACAAAAGCAGTTCTCCATTTGAGCCCCTCTCATTTATTAATTTCCGCTCTTTGGCGGCACCATACGTCCTGGCTTCACCAATGAATGAATGAAATGGTGATGATGATAACCCCGACAGTGTGACAGTGGCTTATTCTCTTGTTATTCCAGAGTCCGCACCACCCACCACGACGACGATCCCGACGACAACGACAAAAATGAGCTATCGACGTCAGAAGGGGAAGGGTAAGGGGAAATCGGAGCAAAATAATATTTTATTTATTATTCTCCCACAGTCCCAGTCAATAATAATGATTGTCGTCATCAAAAAAAAAGTATTTCTTAACCCGTTCATCCCCTCCGTGTAACCCCCTCCAAAAATTTATTATTATATATGTGATCCTCTCTCCCTCCTTTTATAATAATGATTATGGAGGGAATCATCAAGCGGGATAGAATGTCTGATTCTTTTCCTTCTCAAAAATAATCACAATGGAGGGACTCCTTTCGCTCTTTGATTCCTCCAAAAAAATATATGCACTTTTAGTCCTCACTCCGTATCCCTGTAGAAAAAACTTAAGGAGAGCAATGTGAAGCCTGAGCGGCTTCATTATTCCCAATAATAAAGAATTGTATGTCAAGCCATATAACGATCACTGACTTTGTATCTCTTTTTGTTTCTTTCTCTGCGGATGATGATGATGATGACGATGATGATGGTCGTGTAGATCAAAAGGATGGTAGTGCATCTAATCGGAACCCCAGCTCGTTAGCGATAGGATTCTCTGAAAAAGGTAAAAAGGCACTACAAATATATATATTTATGTTGGTATGGTTTATATAGATTTTCTGGAGTTTTATTTTTGTCTGCTCCCCCGTTTTTTGTTTTTGGAGACTTTTTTTTTCGTTACCTTTACCTTGCCCGTCGTACTTTTTCCTGTCATTTTTTTTTCTCGTTGTTGGCTTCGCTTTCTGATTGTGAGCTTATCACAGAAGCTTTTCTTGTGTCAACGAACCAAAACTGGGATACGGGATGGGAATGAGGATGAGAATAATATGATAGGAGAAGGTTGCTCCTGGGTTGGTTCGATTTTCACTTTTCTTTCTGGAGGTTCTCACTGCCTTTGCTATATTTTTTTGTTTGGATGCGTTGTTTTATCTTTGGAGGGAAAAATGACAAAAAAAGTCTAAATGTGTGTGGGTGCTTTATCGGAAGAGGGAAAGGATGTTGGGGAATGAACCCATTCCTATTTTATTTGTTTTGGGGGATATTTTTTGTTGATTTTATTCCAATGTCGACCATCGCATATTCCAAGTTTAAGGACATGGGCAGGACCAAAATATTAAAAGAATAAAAAAACTGAAGTTAAATATAACGTACCAATGTTTACCAGAACTAAAACTTCATTGGAGGATTATTAGCATTTGGGTATTGCGCTTTTTTTTATCTCTTTCGCCAATTCTTTTCAATAGGGAAAGCACTGTTTATGTCAGAATTAGAGAATGTTAGCTTTTTATTCCTCTCAATTTGGTAGAAAGTCAGACTAAGAGCAGCTGGTTAACTTGTTATTTCCACTTTAATTGGATGACAAACCACAAACTCACACCAGAGGAGCATAAGTATATAGTCAGCTTTCTCCCAGCTATACCCGTTTTTCCACACATCCACATCCTCCCATCCTCCTCCTCATAATTTCTCACTCTTCCACCCAAACTTCCCAATATGGGAGGCGGAGAGCAAGCTGGGAGTAATGTTGGAATAATGGTTTGTGGAGGAAAAGCATATCCTTTTTTATTCTCCATTATTTCACCCGTTTTTGGAGGAGGAGGAGGGAAGATTTTGTTGTTACATTTTAGCACCATCGCCATCACCATCCTTGAATAACTCCAAAAAAACATATACATCTTATATGGGGAATGAGAAAGCAATAATGAGTGGGGAAAGTGGAGCTTTTAAGCTATTACCACCGCCACCACAGCCACATCCAGGAGGAAAAAAGGAGAAGAGAATAAGCAATTTTACTACGCTCCTTTTGTATTTCGGAGGAGGAGGAGGATGATGATGATGTCAAGTCAAGCTATTATGGAGGGAGATGCATATCTTCCATGGATAAAGCGCCACAGTGGATGAGCTGGAGGGATGGTGGAGGTGGTGATGATGCTGATGGTCGTAGGATTTCTCCATTTCACTTGAAACTATATTAAAACTAAGTAGGGAGGTTGGAGGATACACTGAGGCTCTTCTCGTACTCAGCTTAGCATGTGGCCATTAGCGGATTTGCTTTTCATTCTCATGACTGGGCTCAGTTGACATATAAATTGAGTCACCCGAGGAAAATTACACCAAGAGTGAAAACAAACAGGAGGAGTGTTTCAGCCAAAGCATTTAGGATGATGATGATGAGGATGATCACGATGAACTTTAATATTTTATCTTTTACTCCTTCCAACTTAAGTGAGATGACCTTGTAAACAAAGAGATGCATGATTATGACATTATGCCGTAGTAAACTATTTTTTTTGTTTAGCAAGAATGCAAATAAAAAATGTATTTGACCTTTTTTTCTTCATTTTCTTTCCCAGGAGGGGAGTTCAGCTCCAACCTGAATACCGTGGACAAATCTCAAATCAGGTCGACCAAGTCAGCAGCGAAAGGTGGGAGTGGAGCTGGTGGCGGACTGGGCTCCAGTGGGGGATCCGACTGGCCCGAAGGTAACAGTCCATGTAAGTCCCCCATCATTAATCATCCTTTCATCGTGTAGCTTTCCTTTTATATCCTTTTTTCGTTATTCCTCCTCAATTCACGATTCAATCTAGGAAGAAAAAAAAATTCGCTTTGGCTGGGATAATATAATCCTCGACTAGAGCAAACCAAACGAAACCACATGCTTGGCTCTCTGAATGAATGACTCAATGAAAATGGCTTGAGCAAGAAAAAAAAAACCTTCTTTTTCTCCCGATTATTTGGGGAACGTGGAGAAAAGCTCATCAATCCAGTTGAGCAGTTGCTGAGCAGTATTATATTTCCTTTTATTTTTCTCGAAACGCTTTCCCAGTCACAGCGATCAAAGTTAAGCACCGTGTGGTGGGGCATGTGGTTGGGGGTTCCCTACCTCCAAACTCCAAATCTTCTTTTCAATTCCTCCACAAAAGCTCACACTCAATCTGAATGGAATAATATAGTGGAGGTTTTGGGAAATCGGAGGAATCATATCTCTCCCAGTCAAGTCAATGTGATCGGTTTGATCGTCATGTCCCGTGTTATGTGCCATTCCAAGATATCCACCCAAGCACAGTGCAAAATAGAGAAAGCGATATAAAAAATACACAGGGGTTTTCCATCAAGTCAAATCACAGTTTACCACGGCTCACCAGTTAAACGGGAGAAAGCCATGTGGGATATATGGGAGCACAATTTTCTCTTATAGCTCCCAGGTTGGAGGTGAATATGGAGGTGGAGGTGGTCTGGGGATTGTTGAAAAGAGATTTAGTGACTGTAAAAGGTGATGATGATAAATCAACAACATTTTCATCCAGTTATAGACATGCCAGCGTCGTCATCATCATCATCATCATCAAGGCGGTGATGCCTCCACGATAAAACGGAATAAATATCAGGACATCGACATCACTTTCTCATTTTTTCTTTTATTTCTTCCGCTTTTTATGTGTAAATCAGCTTTTCCTTTTCCCACCTTATCATATATTTCTCAGAGTTGATAAGAATGTGTAATCGGGCCTTGGGAAGGGAATAAAGATGGAGGAGATCATCACATTAACCTGTCTTTCCATTAGTCTTTTTGTGGAGCTTTTTTTTATTATTCTTATTCAGCGAATTTTTTTTTGTCGAGTTGTTTGCTGAGCTGGCAAGATGGGATAAAAAATGGAGGATAGATTTTTTCTCTTTGTATTTAAAACAAATAAAGTGAAACTGTAAAAATGGGGGAAATAAAAATGAATATTTTGTGGGACTTGTAAAACATCATGTTATTTTCTATGGAGGGGGAGGGAGGGTAAATATGGGGCTGGAATGTTTGTACAACTGAAAGTCTACATGAAAGTGAAAGGAGGGATATATTTTTTTGACTTTGGAGTGCAATAAAAATTGGTAAACAAGCATAAACATAACATATTTCGGATTAAAGTGGAGCATTTGCATGTGTGCAGTTAACAATTGTAAAAGTGGAGATATGGGATGTGGAATGGATCATTTTTTGTTTACCTTTTATCTTTCCTTTACATATCTGGGGGAAAACTGGAATAGAACGCAGCTGAGATATAAAAATTGACTTTTTGGAGTTGTGAAAGTCCCAACCACAGACAAACTCAGGTTATATATATCATATATCCCGTTTGTTTCCAAATGGGATGGGAATGACATATGACTTTAGCAGATGGAACAAGAGTAGGGGAGGTTGAAAGGTGAGATGACAAGTGTAACCAAATATTTATGAGTGGGAAGCTCATCATTCTGTCATCATCATGATCGTTATTGTAATCACATATGAAAAAAATTGGAACATGCTACGCACCTTTCTTTTGATGGAGAAAATATATGGATTTGTTTGAAAAGAAATGTATTTTTGAGGGAGAAATGGATGAGTGATGATCACACACAGGCCATTCATCAATGCACCACACATCAAACAATGTAAACAATGAGTGGAGGAGTCTCCCTCCGTAAGTGTGCTTAGCTTCCTCATTTCATGAATGGCTGATGATCATGATCATCCCTCTTTAAAAAACAAATATAAAGCAGGAATGGGAAAAGTATGACATGAAATATGAAACGAAATATGAAATGAGGGTAAAAAATATCCCTTTCACTGCCAAGCCATATATCCCATCCGATTTTGTGGAATGACAAGAGTCTCGCAGAGTTGGGACTCTGACTGGGAGAAAATTGAGTGAGCGAGCGTCTGAAAGTGAAAGGAAATCAAAATAAAACCACAGGACAAAAAATGGGAGTCAAGTTGACAGAAATAAATGAGTTTGCTTGTGCCCGTGTGATTTACTCACTGGAAAAGGTGTGGAGGGAGGTGGAGGGATGGATAGGTGTTGGAGAATGAATAGGTATATGTAATGACAAGACATCAAAAATGAAATCGATAAGGTAGAGAGGTACGTACAAGCTATATCGGGATTTCCAGTCATATCACAAGTTAATTAATTAATTATCCAATTTCCTCCTTTACAATCCCCCACAGAGAAGTGGGAGAAAATAACGAAATAATCTGAAAGTCCCTTTTCTCCATCCGTTCCCTAAAGTTTCCTGGAATTAGTCTTGGCTTTTACTAATTCAACACATGTCAAGTTTAATTAATTAAGATGAAAAGAGCCCGGTGAAAATATTTATATTTGATATTTCAGCAAGCACAGCTCCTCAAACAATTGGAGGGAGATCCAACATCCTTATCATCAGCAGCATCGGACTCGTCTCAGCCCTAATCATGAAATACTTATCATAATGAATTCATCTACTTATCTTCCTTCTCATGGCTATCATTCAGCAATAGCAAACTGGTCATATGTAAACTTGATCCAACCGAACTAAACTCCCGCTCATCCCTTCAACAAACTGTACATAAGAAATGTATTACAGGACGCTTACTATTTTTTACCTCAACAACATCAACCAAGATGGGGCTCTTCACAGGGAAAATACTTTTGTAAAACAAGTTACGTCATATTCCTCCAACCTTTCCAGAAATTCACGGTAGTTGACACCCCGTCACAGTTCCCATTTCTCAGATTCCAGACTTGGGAGTGGAGGGAAGATGATGGTGTAAAATAGACAATCTTTCTTTTCAACCAACCGTGTCAACTCAACTCACACATGGACATGTACCTACCTACTCTGCTGGTGTGATTATGATGCGTGTAAAAAACTTGTGAAGTGAAATGGAGGTGTAGTAAAAAAATAATATGAAATGTAGTTAGATTTTTTCTGACATTCCAAAATAAATATGCTGAGACTGGAATTATATATATGTGTGTGTGTGTATATATCATAGAGTTATAGAGAAAATTGAGTGAAAGTCAAAGTGACAGTTTTTTAACAGAAAGAATATGGTTGTTGGAGGGAGTCTGGTTGTATTTCGATTTTTTTTTGGAGATCCGAAGCCGATGATCCTCATCAAGTGCGTCGCTCCTAGTTTAAGGAATATGAAGTTTACGTCTTCATCGGGAGACTTTCCCCCCTCATGACATGACATGAGTTCGTTGGACATCGCAACTGTAGAGTTGAAGCGGAAGTGACATTTCATTTGTTCCTGGTTTCCTCACCTTCACATTCGATATTTGACGTAAACGGTATATCCGAAAGAGAGAAAATTGACGTTGAATGGGATGTCTCAACTAATTTTCCCCAGAAATATGTAAACTTGGGATATGTAGGGAAATGCAAGTATTTCCAGCGGATGTAGAATGTTGTCGATGCCGGCAACATTTTAATTAATCCATTCTGATTTCTCAGCCTTACCCAAACTATATTTTTTACGGTTTTGTTAAAAATGATTGTAATTTGATTTAGTCAATCCTAATTCAAACTTTCCCATCAAAATACACCCTAAAAAATGATAGCAATAATCCAAAAGCTGTTGTCTTGCATGGCTGCTCCTGATGCAGAGAAAATATGGAAAGCTCCACTATTCTGTCCAAAGTCAGATGAGTATGAACGGACACAATAAGGATGATGTATTCAGGTCAGGGCTGTTTAGGGTATCCATAAATTAGCATAGAAATGAGAAGATTACACAAGAATAGGCTCCACTCAAAGGGGCAAGTGAAAGCAACAACTTCATCATCAAACGGGATGGGAGATGATGATGATATGAGATACCTGCCAAGCATGTCATCATCAAGGGGAAACTGCTCCGCTCCAAGGTTCAGAGGAGGACGTGATGTGCAATAATGTGTTTACTTAGGTATTAGGGATTAAAGGCACAATATATTTTATTGAGATTGAAAAGCCAGAGGAGAAAGCTATAAAAGGGCGTCATCATCGGCGAAATGATCATCTCATTTTTTATACTTGGAATTACGTCATTTCAGGATTATAAAAAACAGATTCCCTTTTCTCTGCCTATTTATTATTCGAGGGATGAGCGGAGACTCATGTCATATGTGATGTGAGCCTGATAATAATTTTCACCTATCTTTGATATGGATCATATCTCATCTTATCATCCTCTAATTTTATGTATGGACAGGTTTACACGCAATTTTTGAGCAAGAAATTTCTTTCCTTGGATGAAAGGGATGAAAGGAAATGTGGAACATATTTTGGGGATGGATTTGAAAATATAATTTATTTTTTGAGTTTCTTATGCAGCATGAAACTTGTGAACTTTGCTAGTTTAGAAAAGCATTCTGCAAAAAAAATTAATCAGATTCAAGATTGAGAAGTTGAGGGAAAGATGTTATCATAACTAAAAGGGATACGTAATTCAAGTGCATTTCATTCGAGAAAAAAATCACGTTTTATTATAAAAGAATAAGGAAAAATTATAAACTGCTGGGTATACGGATTAGAACTGTAGGGTTGTCTTTTATGGTAGTTTAGTATTCTAATCAGAACAACATTCTTAGACTGTGCTATTTATCCAAAAACATACGTAGGCTATACATTTTAACTATTCTACAATTTATAACTTGACTATATTAAGAATTAAGGACAGTTTTACTTATCATGAAATATTTTTACAGAATTTTATGAATTAGCAAGAATCCGTAAATATGATGGTACATATGCCTAGTTCTGGTAGGATTGGGTATGAATGATTTTTGGGGTAATGTGAGAAGCCGGATTTAAAACACGGGTTGATTACGAGAAGCGTCATGAACCTAAAAGGGTCTTGATGTAACATCATTTCTCAATAGCATATTAGTCTTTAAAAAGGTAAGTTTAGTTAAACAAGTAGGAGTGTAGGACTAGCAATATTACAGATACAAAAATCGCAATAGCAGGGTATTCCTTTTTCTATTTGGAAGTGAACCTACATAAATGTACTAAACGTATGATATAAATACGATATAAAAAGCTCAGAGCATCTGAAATCAGGTAAACTAAAAGTAATTATAAGATACGATATTATACTAGAAATGATTCCACTTATCGTTAATTATAAGGAGATAACCACAACACTCTACGCACCTCTACTCAACTCCTTCGAAGCATTTGTTAATTGTGTAGCTTTTTTCGAGAAAAAAAAATAAACTTGGACAAATCTTTTGGCAAAATAATACATGAAGTAATCTCGGTAACAGTCATAGTCTAAGATAGTTATGTAATACTGTATCAAATACAATGGTAAATATGAAAATATGGATAACTAACTAACTGTATAAATACCACTATAACTATTAAAGTAGGTTAAACCAGAAGCAAATAACTACATTTATTGTAACATGAAGGGAATTTAACATAGGGCATGTGAAATATTGCACGACGACTTTACACGAACCAGTAGCTCCGATAAGGTTTATTATTTATGTATTCGCACTGTAATTAAAACTGAAGTGAGTTAAAATCTTCAGACGCTATGAATATGAATGGCTATATTTATATGCGTGGGAGTGGAGTTGGTAAACGTGCTATGTAAGCTTGGCTAAATAACTTGTATCGATCATGTATTGTACCTTGTACAGTGGAGTCGCTTTCCGCTCAGTTCATTTCATTCACTCTTTTTATCATTTCAAGCGTAAATCACCATTCATGATTGCCATACAGAGTATAGTACAGCAGCGAATTTGCTAAATTGTAATTTATATGGAAAATTATATAATTAACTTTAATCAAAAGTGTTAGACTAGTGATTACTTCTAGTACAGCATAAAGCACTTTATAGTTGTTAATGAAAATCCTACTAATAAAATTTGAATGAACTGTTTTTCTCTTCGAAGAAGGAACAGGATGATGATGATGATGGGGAGGAGGAAGAAGATACACACAAATATTTGCTCCAACGAATCAGTAATAAAAAATTATAACTACACACAAAAAGATAACTATAAACGAATAGGAACTAACATTAAAATATTATTTATCAATGGGATAACGATGAAATAAAAAATGAGAGTGGATTTGTAAAAAATAAAAAGAGAATTCGCGGATGTTATAGTTTTTATTGGAAATGAATGACGGCATTGCCATTGTCACTATCGGCAGTTGACATCTTTGTGAGAATTAGACCTCAACCTGAGTCAATATATCCTGATCAGATCAATAATGACAATGATGGTGGGGTGCTGATGCACTTTTCCCCTTCATTTAGTCATCCATCTCATATCTCTGTTTAATGAAACATGATTAGACGTCCAACCGGAGAGGGAAGGGAACCGGAGAGAAAACAAGGGAAAAAATTAAGCTTTGAATGAGATGAGCTATCTTTTCTATATGGATTTTGCTTCAGATTAGTTGATGGCACCACCCACCCTGTCTTAAGGAGTCATCCTGATGAAGCTCATATTGGTCTTTAGAACGCAACGGGCTTCCTACTAGTTATGTCTATGTGACTAGGTCTGGTTACGGTTACCTCCTCCTGTTTCATTTCATTCCGCGACCGTAATTAAACTAATGAAATGTGCTATTACTTATTTTTCGGGTAGTTTCTGGGATCAGCTCATGGATTCCCTTTGCTCTGATCTGATGATGCGATGATGTGACCATGCACTGGAGAGAATCAAGAAGAAAGAGAAAAAGGTTGACATTGACCTGATCATCAAAGAGGAACATACGAGAGGAGGGTATTCAATTAGTTTTCGGAGGGAAGACTTTTCTTTCTTGTTTCCCCCTACTGTTTTTTTTGTATGAGAAGGTATCGACACGACAATGTTTCATTTTGGGTGGAAAAGTTGAGGACTTTTTCCCGGCTTCCCAATCATCATTCCCAACTCATCTGCTATATCGGTAGGGAAGAAAGTCGGATTGGATTAGTTACTTTTTTTATTGCCATTGTCCCCCATCTTTAGATGAGACGTCATGTCCTGAGTTAAAAACTGGAAGAAAAAAATGCAGTAATATTCAGTGTGAGCAAACCACGAACAGATTTTTGGTAGCGGTGGTGGGAATGAATGAAAAATGGATGGGGATTGGAATTATATATGACATGGCTCATGTAATAAAAATGGGACTTGCAATGCAACTACCCCTTTTGGGGTTGAGCGTCATCCTGAATGAAACATGGAAATAAAAAGTTTCGGGAAGAGGTCTCCAAGGACAATGTCCTTGTCGTTTGGGTATTCGTTTCCAGAGAATTTGGAGGAGGTTGGCAATAATAATCCTCTCATTATTATCCCCATTTCATCCCTCTCATTTCTTAGTTCGAATGAGCTATAAATGCGCCCTGAATCATCCAAATTCTTTGAAGGGTGGATTTGATGGGGATGGAAGATGGGTGGGTGGATTGAATGAGACGAGGGAGAAGATGAATGAATTGCTGGTGCAGCTCTGCAACAAAAAATCTTTTTTAATGACAGTAGGGAGCGGGTGGAAGACTCAATTTTTATTCTGTCAGCATTCCATGTCCTTCTGATTATTTTTGAGATGTTGGAAGAAAAGACTAATGAAAGTAATGAAATAATAAAAAGAATCGAAAATCTTCCATATTGGGAAGCCTATCATCTTCATTACTACCGAACTTTTATATAATTTTCAGGGAGCGCTCCATCTATTTTTGCATTATAAATTAACAAGTTTTTTTGTCTTTGGTTGACCCCAACTCAACCTGCTGTGTCAAGTTCCATGAAAAAAAAATCAGAATCATTCTCAGCTCGTATCACCATTTATGAACCATTTACCTGGAACTCATGTCATATGTCGCGTCACGTGTGAGTGATGCTGACATGCCTGATATATGTTTTAAATTGACCCCAATTTAGTCTGCTTATTATCAAGTTACAGCTACAATGTGACCCTGTCCATAAAAAATCCCGTTGCTCTCCTCCCAACCATGATGTTCCCATCCATTATCCCACCGGAAGAAGCCAATCAATCTATTGGAGCATATCACTCATGTTGTAAATAATGTTTTGAAAAATGTCATCCCATGTCATATCTCATCCTCGGCCATCCATCTCCCACTTCATCGTCTTTCCTTAGCAGTCCAACATCCTTTCCTTAGCATTCCCTGTCCCCATCCATTACTTTCTATTTGTTTTACAACAGCTTCCATTAGCTCCCCGAAAAAAAAAGATAAATAAAAAGCCTAGGCCATCATCATCTCCATTTCCCCCTTTTTTAACCAGCTCAATTCCATCATCAAGTTGGAAATACATACGAAAATGTAATAGAATAATACATGACAAACGAAAAGAGTAAACAAGGAAGGTAGAAAAGCCTGGAAAAAATAAACTTTTTTTTATTTTGAAAAAAAAAACTCAACTTTCTTCCCCACTTATTTGCTTACTTGTTAGGAGAAAGCCTTCTCACTTTCCTTCTCCGAAGCTTCAATATGGCTTTGGGTAAAACCACATCATCAAGCCTTTAAGGAGAAAGTTGTTGGAAAAGTTAAATAGAGAAAGGGAAACAAGCAGGTTTCTCTTTCGCCGGGAGCAAATAAGCCAAACGAAAGGAAATCAAGCCAAACCAAAGAAAAAAAACTCAACCAAACAGGTTCGTTTTTTTTCACTTGTATTGGCCAACCCATTTTAAATGATCTAGCCCTTATGCATTTTTAATAGTCCCCTTTCATCTTTCTTCAATATATTGATGATGCTGATGATAAAAATGGATTTATGGCGAAATGTATATTAGCCGGGGAGCTACTTTTAGTTTGGGAAATTGACTTCAACTCAAATTCAAACTTTTTTTACTTTCCCCAAAAGAAAAAAAAAACAAATATTCCATTTGATTCCCAACTGATTACCATTCCATTACATGATATAAGTAAATAAGGGAGTCTGGCTGGATTCCTGTTGGGGTGTCGGGAGGAATGTGATCGAATGGCTTGGTTTTCCCTCCTTTCTTCTCAGTCAAATCATTTGTCAAAGAGAATTTTACACATTTTTTTTCTTTCAATTTTGAATGCTCAAGAGAGTAAATAAAATCTTGACTGTTTATCTTATTCACACCGCAGTGGTGGGGATGGGGATGGGGATGGGGGGCCGTGGAACGGAAGGTAACAATAAAATAAACTTATTTTAAATGCTGATTTCCCCCATTTTTTTCTAGTTTGGAGAGAGTTTGATTTTTTTTCAAGGATCCATTACCAACCAACGAATGATGTGGTTAAATATGGATGGCTTTGGGAGAGGAAGCTACCTCCAGAGTTATACCGAGGCCAAGATGAAAAAATAGAGAAAAAGGTTGTTGTATCGTTTGAGAATCCTCTGGGGAGTCAGTTGTCGTCAAGTCTTGTCTTCCTGGAGTCGGCTGACACATATCAAGTAAACCCAAACCTAAAAGGTTTGGTGGAGAAAGGGAAATGCAGGAAGATGGGCGTCAGCATACACCATGCCATTTGGAAAGGGTGTCTCGATGATGATGGCAAGCGAAAGTCCTTCCTGGTTTCTCAATAATTTATTGAAATAGTTAGTTAAGTCATATTTTTAACTTGGAGGTCGTGATTTTTCTTGATGTTTAAGTTAATTGTCTATACTTTTAAAAGATGTTTGGTTATACGTGACTTACACTACAGATTAATATATACTCTTATCTATGATGGTTATGGCTATGTTATGGCACCCCAGTGACCTCTTCCTTTCTCAGTTTCAGCTTGTTCCCAACTCCCCAAAGTTATTCCCTTTGCTCCTCTTTCCTCCAACTTGGAGTTCCTTTCTTCGATGAGGTTTCTATCCTAAGCTGAACCTTTCTTCCATGTGTCCACTACAAAAAACAATCATGTGTGGTCTGTTCCTCTCCGGATAAACAATCATGACTTCATATTGTCCAATTTGGTTGGGCTAAAATGCAACAAGTAAAAGTTCCTCGCTTTTCTTGAAAAAAAAGGAATATTCCCATGTTGGACCTTTTCTTCCGTGGGAAAATAAAATTCTTTGCTTTCGGCTTTCTTCCCCCTACCTCATCATACCCACCTCATCTTCCTCTTTAAAAACTGGACAATCCCACTTGATTACGTTGAATTGCGGACCAAGAA
Organism: Lepidocyrtus paradoxus; assembly: GCA_034696885.1. NCBI lineage: Eukaryota > Metazoa > Arthropoda > Collembola > Entomobryomorpha > Entomobryidae > Lepidocyrtus > Lepidocyrtus paradoxus. The sequence continues at coordinate 21,546 of JAQGAH010000366.1, read as the reverse complement.
CAAAAACAAAGTGGTGGAGTCAGCAATTTCAGAAGTTTTTACATTTTCTTCCCCTCCATACTTTTTCCCTTCCCACTTCAACTCAAACTCCCACAAAAATACATAAGTAAAAGTGGTTTTTTTAGAACTTGTAAAGCACTTGATTCACTCACCTTAACCATCCATCTATCCTTCATTTCCCTCCACACTAAAGTGGAGAAAAAAAAATATAACTGGAGCCTTTCCTCCAGAAACAAGTGGAGATGGAATTCTCAAGAGTGGCCGAAAAAGGAGCTTGTAGCTTTTGTAATGTAACATAAGTTGAAAGTGACTTGTACTCTCGAGACCCCAGTTTGTTTTCACTTTCTTTGATCCATGACAAGTGGGAGGGAAATCAAGTTATAATTTGTTAAACGTTTTCAATTAGCTTTACAATTGCTTTCAAGTCTCGTTGAGTGAGTTAGCCCACTATATACATGGCACGTTTATCATCAACAACATTATCAGTCCAAATATTTTCCCTTCAATTAAGGTCAAGTGAAAAGGAAAAAGTCCAGTCACTCCATTTCATCTTGATGAAATGAAATAAAAGCCATCCTGATGGACTCATCTCGGCCTCGTCCTAAAATGAAAAGTTATCATGTTAGCAGGCCCACATGTTGGAAGGTGGTTGGTTGGAGGGAAGATGATGATGATGCTGACGTTGGATGGAGGCCTCCTCCATGTAATCCAATTTCTTCCAATTGATCACAATCAATGTGTTAAAGAACAACAACAGTCAATTACGAACAATTCAGGAGAAAATGTTCCGTCTTCATCATTTTCCCCGTAAGTGTCTCGGTGGAATATATAAAAAAAATGTTTGATAACCCAGCATGGATAAGCATAGTTTGGAAGAGACTATGCCTATATAACAGTCTGACTATATCAATATGACTTGGCTTGACTTCATTTTTTTATCTATGAAAAGAAACATGGAAAGTTTTTCTCTTTTCCTTTCTATTAAGAAAGTTAAGTTAATGTGCAACGCAATAAAAAACTATTTTTTTTCTCTTTTCCTTCAGCCTTGATGAAAATTCCTTTGGGATCCCGTTCCTCCCCTCAGCAGAGTTTTTCGCAACTTTCAAAAAAGGTAGAAGAGAAAAGGCACTTGGGACTTGCGTAAGAAGAGAAAACAAAAGTGGGGCTATAAAAGGCAGAGCCAGGCGGAAGCTAGTCCTTCAAGTTGAAAAGGACCTTGTAACATTTCTCTGGGATAGGTAGGCAGAGGTTGAAGAGAGGAAGGTTAATTTTTGAGAGAAATTAAATTAACGTCAAAAGCAGTTATGTTCCGTTGGAATCATGTCAATCACAATTTTAGAAAAGGAGGGCTTCACTGCAATATTTGATTTTGGAAACCCTTTTTACAGCCCCCATCTTTTTTTAAACAAAAATCTTGTCTGTCCCACACTAATGTTTGTAGTAATGCCAGTTTTTTAACCTGACTAGCAAACACAGTTAATTTTTTTCACTTGAATCCCTTCCCATTGTTCTCCTTGATTCATCCGGACCCTCGCCAGTCTATTCGGCTTCCGTTTTTTCCCTTTCCTTCCGCCTCCCTACACTCTTGGCCAACGGACACGAATAAAAAAACTCAAACCATGGCTCATTCTACCCTGTCCATTCCCCGTTTTCTTCATAAAATGTAAGAAAAAGTGTGTAAATATCTTTGTTCTTGTTCTCCATCAGCTCATATAACAAGGAAGGGGAAAAGGTAAAAGAGAAAATATTTTTTTTACAAAAAACTCCTGATAAAGATGATGACTATATGACCATGACTATATGTTCATTCATGATGATATGATGGGGGTCTAAAAAGAACAAACTTTTTCTTTTGCCTTTCTTCCTGAAAAAAAAATCCCTCCCCTTTCCCGTTCTTTGCCCGGCATACATATAGTACGAGCTTTCAGCACAACAAGAAAGAATCCGGGCTTTAGTTGATTCCGCCGACTTCAATCTTGGCAATGACATCATCATCACCACAGACCAAAACCGGAGACTTTTGGACTGACGAACGTGAAAAGAATTTTTATGTCTGGGGTGAGTAATCATCAAACGTTGACTTGGACCTCCACTCCCCTCAGCTTTATTTTTAATAATTACCTCCATCTGTTCGAGATAAGTCTGGAGCAACCATATCATCAAAATCTGATCCAAACTAACATGAACATGAGCACGGACAAGAAAATTTAAGAATTAAAATTTTTTTAAAGATAAAATGCGTCATCGTCATCTCATTTTATATGTAATCCCATTTTGCTCCTTCCAAGATTTATCTAATTTTTTTCTCGAGAAAATCCTTTTAATTCTTTAAAAAATACATAATGTATATCTTACTGGTAGTTCTCAACTGTAATTTTGCAACACGCACAGAATTTATTATGAATCGACTAGAATGCTAATCTAACATAATAGGGGGTTTTCTGGGAATTCTCGTAAATAAAAAAGAGTTCTTCACTCGTTTATTGCACGGTTCACCTCGCTCAACTGCACTTTTTTGCTGGCTGCATGAGCCATACGAAAATGGACACTGGTCATTGTTGTATTTACGCACATACGCAGAGCTGATGATGATATGCCAAGAGCTTGATCCATGTCATAAAAAATGGTTGGTAATGATGAGATCCTCATTCAGATTCTTGTTATTAGCGTGCAAGGAATGTATTTTTTATGGAAATCCTGAACTGATGAGAAACTGGAAATGTTTTAGGACTGGAGTGAAACAATGATGAGAATTTTAGGAATCCCAGTTCATTCATGATGTGGAGTGATGGAGGAATATGAAGCAATGGTTGAATTTGCTGAATGGGCATAGTATGTAATTTTAAAAGGGGAAGAGATTGGGAGTGTGGAGCGTCTGCAAACAATAAAATTGGCTGAGGCGGAATCAACTAGAGTTTAGTTGAGAATGAGCTTGACTTCCTGTCGGAAGACTTCAAGGAGAGAAGGCTGTCCATAGGAATTTGTGCAGAAAAGTTTTTTGAAAGTTGCCAAAAGGTTTGGACAAGTTGACAATTTGGTTGAGTGGAGGATTATGAAGTGGATTACGTTGGTGGGGTTGTGTCTCGTCGTTAGGGATGGTGGAGGAGGTAAAATATAAAAATATTCGAGTTTTTGCGACAGGAATTTAATGGTTTTTGGCCAATTTTAAAAGAAATGTTTTGGTATTTTTTTAATTCAGACGTGACCTGGTGGAACCGATATGCCGCCTCGATTAGTTGTAGCGCTCCAGGTTACTTTGTAAACCCTGCGGACTGTAAGAGTTTCTACAGGTGTGTGGATCGAAGCACTTGGGATAAGCCTGCATTGCAGCGCTACGACTTTACTTGCCCCGAAGGTCAGGTTTTTGATCAGGCAGTGTCAGTATGCACCAAGCCAGGTTCAAATGGATGTGCTGATCCGTGGTGGTCTGCTGGTGGAAATGCTGGTGGTGGTTCACCTGGGAGTAGTGGAGGAGGAGGAGGAAATAATGCACCCGCTGGGGATAGCAATGGATTAGATTTGGACAGTCTCCCTCCATTATTTAGCAGCAGCAGAAAGACAACAACAAAGCCACCTATTGGAGCTAGTGCGGGAGGTGGTGCTTGGTTCGAAGGAAGTAGACCTGCAAGTAGCTCCGGATTTAAACCATCTGTAGGGGTAGGATTTGGAGGAGCTGGGGGAGGTGATCCACTCGATGCTGAGTTTGGTTCCCCTTCAGATGGAAATTCAGGATCTTTGGAGGATTTGGGATCAAGCAACTCGGGCGGTAATATTAATGGTGGTGGTAGTTCTAGCGGAAACGACGCTGGCTTTAATAGGCCATCTGTGGGTGCGGAAATATCATTTGGAAGTGGACGCCCATCTTTGCCCGCATTTGGAGGTGGCGGCGGTGGAAGAGACCCATTGGATGCTGAATTTGGCACACCTTCAGATTCTGGAAGTTCGGGGTCTTTGGAAGATTTAAATTTAAACAACTCTGGTGGAAGCAAAGGAAGTGTAGAAATTCAGCAATGCCTCTCCACAAATTGTGGGAACGAAGAAGGGTCAACAACTAATAGACCTTCAAAGCCAAGTTGGTTCAACCGCCCAAGTCCAAGCAAAAATACAAACTGGGATAGGAATGACGGGCCTAGCAGCAGCGAGAAATTCGACCCCTGGAGCAGTAATCAGTTAGGACTGGGACAAGTCAATCGACCGATTAATAACCGACCACGTCCTGGATCAAGTGCCAACGCCAATGCCAACTGGGGAGGAGCACCACGGCCTGGATTTGGGGATGGTGGTGGCAATCCATTCTCACCTTGGCGTCCCAATGGTCCTTGGGGGGCCAGTAGCGAGAATCCCCCAATTTCCCCTGGTAATCGCAGCAGCTGGTGGGATCCTCCTTTTGCCTTGCCATTCCACACTGCAAGCGCAGCTCCGCCTCCACCCCCAGAACCTTGGGCTAATCCTTTCCGCCAGAGGTACCCTTCATATCAGATCGTCGCTTATCCAACATGGCCAGGCCCCTATACGGGAAGAAATCCTGTCATTGTCGTGTACTCCAATAGCAAAAAATAGTGGGAAAAACTAGATTTTTTAAAATTAACTTTACATTGTACTCATTTATGAAGACTGTAAAATACTTTATTATTATGTATTATAGTGCCTATCCTTTGTCCATAATCTATATAGCTTAGCTGATATGAAAAGAAGAGAAATAGTTGTAGATACGAAACGGATCTGATGCGTGAACAAAAATAAATTTACCTGTCTGCTACATACAAAGCCGCAGTTCATGTTTGAAAAGATTGTAATATGTCTTGTTGTGTTTTTCAAAATGGTCTTAACAACCCTTTTATTTTATTGACGGCTACCGTAACGCGTTGCAAAAACATTACACAAAAAAGGAGAATTTCTCGAGGTCAGTCGTCATACATCCATTCAGAATGAGCCAGCTCATCATCATCATCTTATCTGAAAACACCTGCAATAAAGCTTTGCTCTTTGGTCATGCCAGCTCAAAAAAGACTTTGCAATCTCTGCTCATCATCCATCATCTATCGTATCATGCTCATGATGGTTTTTTCCAGGCCCAAGCGTAGAAGGAAGTTTCCTTGTTCCATCCCACTTGTCTTGACAAAAATCGGTGTGTATCAGGGAAATTGATCTGGGAATTTAATTAATTTTTTGCACTCTACAGGGGGTTTTAAATCAGTTAATTAAGTTGCAACTTTATTATGATTGGTGGTAATTCCCACGCGATATCGCGTCATGCATCGTATCGCACATGGAATGCAGCTTGGTGCTCGGGAATAAAGTCATTTTCGCAATTAAAAATAAAATTGCTAAATTGGAGCAAAAGGAGCAAGTTATTTTAGTTATTTTTTTTCTAATTTAATGTCTCATTTTGATAAATTGAACATTTTTTCTATTCATATTGCAAGACAAAGTCAACATTTGCTGTGAGACCTAATCCTTTCACGAGCACTTCCTTGCTTGGTAAGACGGTAAAGTTGGAGTGGGCTCTTCCGTTAACCGTGACCCTGGATGGGGATGGAGTCACACCGAGGAGCCTGACCGTGTCAACCACTTTGGTGGACATTCCGGGGTAAAGATTTCGCCAGGCTACGTAGTTTACGGTTTTGTTGGCTGCGTCCATTTGGGCGATAAAGTAGTCTCCTTTTATGACGGTGTCTGGAAACAATGATAAAATAATTTTTGGTAAATATTTTGTGATGGATGATTAATATGACAAAAGGTACTGCTTACCAAAGGATTCTCCATCGTCGAAGAAAAAGCTGCCTGAAGCTTGACCTTCATCATCTAATGCAACAATCAAACCAAACGGGTTGTTCCTAGAAATTTGCGTATTCAGAGCGGGTTCTTGAGTCGGGATTATATTGCCTCCATGAATGTGGACGTTGATATGCTCCAATGGGGCGTCCAGCACCGTGGAGTTACCCCGAGTGGTAACCTCCTCCCCAGTGTAGTAATTGTAGAAGCGAGAATCCGGAAAGTAGCCTTGAACTGTGGTATGTCCGGCATCTAGGACAGGGGTGATGAGAATCCCAGAGCCCCAGAAGAATTGACGGTCAATTCCTCGTGCGACGGTATCGGTGGGGAAGACATTCCACATGGGACGGGCGACAGTATCTCCCCATTTTTCGTGGCGAGCTAGTAATGTATAAAGGTAGGGGAGGAGGGTGTACCTCACCGCCAAAGACTTTTTGGTCCCGTTAATGATTGCCCCTCCATAGGCGGCTGGATCTTGTTCTCTATATCCATTCCCGTTGTGATTTCTGGAGAAAGGGTAGAATGCTCCGAGTTGTTGCCACCTCTGACAGAGCTCCTCACTTGCGTCACCATTATGACCACAAATATCTGGTCCAACGAATGGAATGCCGAATAGGTTGAATTGCAGCATTCCGATAATGGATTTACGCAAATTTGACCAATTACTAAAATTGTCACCGAGCCAATGTGTGACCCATCGGCCGAGACCTAAGAAACTGGATCTTGACAAGGCAAACGTACGTTTTCCCACAGCCTCTCTCACGGCAGTGATGGTGGGCTCCGATTCCAGATAAGCGTAAAACGAGTGGGTGTCGTAATGCTTGCCAAGACTGTCAACGTGATCTGGGCACAAGGTCATGTCAAACAGTTTTCCTCCACCGCGCATAGATCTGGGAATGAAGGGTGGGGCATTCAAATTATTATCTGTGGTATTGCACCCTACCTCCAAGTCACCGTTGACGAAGCTGACCGGCTCATTCATGTCAATCCACATTGCATCAAATTCCAGCTTGGTATCGTGGAACTCCTTGATAAGGAGTCGCCACCATTCCTTTGTGGCATTCTTGTTGAAGTCGGGGAAATAACAGGCACCATCCGGCCATACTTTTCCTTGGGCGGGGGTCACTCCATCGGAGCGTTTTATCCAGATATCCATCTCCGTTCCAAGTTCATAAGGTTTGTAAGAGCCACGGGGTTCGATGGCGCTGATACAAGGATCCAAAATGGTCATGAATTTGATGCCCTTTGTCTTGAGCTCCTTGACGTAGTTGTTCAAGCCAGGAAAGTATTGGTCGCTCACGGTAAAGTCGAGGTTTCTATCCATGATGTCAATGTCCCCATATTGGACGTCCTATAATCATGGCAAAAAAAGTGTTATGTCACCTTGCCCCAATTTTAGAAAGAAAACTATTTTTAAGTAATCCATGTCTTACATATGGAATTTCTGCAGCAATCATTCTGTCCACCGTGGCCTTCATCGTTTCAATATTGTTGTACCCGAATCGGCAGAGTTGGAAGCCCAATGACCAGTATGGAGGCAATGGGTATCTGCCGACCATCTCTGTGTACTGTTGTGCTGTGTTCTCAGGCGTGGGGCCTAATTAGGTAATTAATTGGAATTATAATACACGATCATTGTGACTGATGAAGTGATGCATTATGAATCTGGCTAATTTATGACAATTCAGAGTTAAGAGTTTACCGAGGAAGAAGTACATGTCGATGATGCCACCTATGGTCTTGTAGACGATTCCAGGACTGGGATGGAACTCGAATTCCTGAGCGTTGCTGTTCACAATTGCGACTGTATGAGGGTTAAGTTTGGGTTTTATAGAATTAGATTTGAAGGGATGATTTATATATTGATGGAAAGCTGAGATTATGACGGTTCCAATGACACCATACTCACTCCATGCAAATGACTATCGCGGGAGCTAGGGGGCAAATTATGACCCAACCTGAAACTGTGTTTTTTTTTGGGTCGATCTCCATGAGTAGACATTTTTGGGGTGGACCATTTTTGGGTGACGACCCCAAAAATGTTCTACTCGTCGAAATCGGTCCAAAAACGTATTTTCAAGGGTTATTACCCCTAGCTTCTACTGGGGTCATCTTCGGGGGGTGATCATGGTGCAAATCTATAAAAGCGAACCTGCGTGAGTGTCGCCGTTTTCCTCCAAAACGGTATAGTGTGGCTGAACTCCATACATGTTGGCATTGCCTGATGGAGCCTGGTCCCTCGCCCACTAAAAATTGATTTAATCCTAATTTAATTTTGTTTTGAAGTTGATTAATAAATAATGTTTAAAATAAAGTGAAATTTTTTAAATTCAAGAATATTTCATGAATTCACAAGGGAATACAAAGGTCGATTCTCAAAACTATGCTTGAGGTTCGGTTGCTCGTTCTCCCCAACGCCATAGACATTCTGGGAAGGAAGCTTGGTCCCGAATTGGATGAACTGATCGGAAAAGACGAAGCCGCCCAAGCTGGTATCAAAAATGACGGTACCACTCGACTTCCGAACAATTTTGAAAGAGAATACAGGCTCCTTGTCAAACTGAACCTCGTATAACGGGTTATTTGTCAAGTTTGACCTTGGCGGATCAATCTGGATTGGAACCTCCCATCTGGGCTTATCATCAGAGATTTTAACCCGGAGACGGTAATCCGACTGGAAGTCAATGTCCACGGTTAGTTCCGTGGCGTCATTCCCAAAAAGAGTGTCCGTAGTGGTGCGCTCTAACTGGACCTTGAAACCATGACCTGTGTTCACCGGCTCCCCAACCATTTTGTATCCATAATTCCGAGGAAAGAAGCAGGTTGGAGTATTGCGGTCTGGGATTGACGCTTGACAGTGGGTGCAGCCTCGTTGGAGACAACGCTCTGGAGTTGACCCGGGGTCCGGATGACAATCAACGCGCTCATCATCAGGGATGCATTCCTGTGCCAAAGCCCAACAGCTAATGCTGAGGACAAGGCAAATTGTCAGATAGAGCTTCATCATGACTTTGGAGAGGATCTATACGCTTCAGTGCAGACTGAGGATTGATCCTGAAATTGCTAAAGTATTTAAATTGATTTAAATTGCTAAATTGAATGCTTCATTCTCATCATTCATATTAATTCATAATCATTTTGACGGACTGATAAAGTGCTGTATGATCTTGTCTAGATAAGTAAATGGAGATGATCCAATCACGCCAGCATCAAATTGAATTTTACCCAGTGTTATCCCCAAATTGGATTTTTTGTATGACAAGAACATGACAGAATTGTATGAATCTGGTTAATTTGTGACAATTCAGAATTAAAAGTTTACCAAGTCATGTTGAATTGGCTGAAATGTTTTCAAGTTTGGAAGGACATGTCGGTTTTATTCAACTCAACTGCAAAGTTAGTACATGCGACTGAGGTGGACTGATAAAGGTTATAAGTTACGTGACAAGACTAACGTGAGCATTATCATTTCATGAAGTTAGCGGCTGACACCTGAAATATTTTTATTATACGTATTTCAAGAGAAGTCCAGATTGATTGATTGATGAATTAACGTATCCTAAATAAGTAGTACTAACATATATGGAGAGTTAGGAATTCGTGTATACCTAGCTAAACAAGTGACAAGAAGGTTTAAACCCACTACTAAATGATTAGCTCAAGAACCTTAAAACCAAATCAAAAACATTTCAACATTTTGGCAGTCAGATGATGTCCTGTGATGAGTGCCTCTTTGGATAGAAGCCCGGTGAAGTTAAAATTATTGGTCCACTTTATTGACCTTGACCCAAGTTGGGGAACATACAAGTCTGACGGTGTATGTAATTAATCCAACTTTCCGAAACTAGCAAACCGCCAAATGACTATCAAACTCCAACCCTCAGACGTACTCTACAAGATGAAGATATAAGGATTTGAACATTTATATGCGTATCGTAAGAGATCATTCCCTAACCTTATCAATTCCAATGACTTTCATGAAAACACCTGCCTTCTCCATTGGCGAAAGTTGTTTGTAAATACATAATTGGATGTCTTCGGTACATGCGTAGTTGTAGTTGTCTTCCTATCACTCATTGCATCATTCCAAAACCCACTTTGTTCCTTTTGGGGTAATGGAGGCGATTTTACCTCTGCAACTTAAGTCGATATTTCCACCTCCCAATATTTGACACAATTGCATTAGCCATTAATCTGCTGGGGCAATTTTGAGATAAGCTCAAAGGCTAAAAAGCTCTTACTTGGATAATTAATTATTATTAAATTAATAACTAATGCATAGTGTGGTTAGATGATGGCATTTCCATGTTGGATTTTATCATTAACGCCATTTTAATATCGACATGTTTGCACAAGCACCCTACCTACGTGCTTTGTCAGGTAAATAAACTCACGACAAACAGGGCAGAATTAACTGCCTAAGTTCTTTGGGCGGTCGAACATTTCACGAGTTGAAGAACATGCTTCATGGTAACGTATTCAGTTAAATGCCTTTAAAGATAGCATTAATATATACATGAATCATGTCCCCTTATTAAGTTACTTAGCCACTTAGGGTACTTGGGTATTTTATACCTACTTATGGTCACGTCTGTCTGCGTCTGCGCTGCGTCTCGAAGTCATAGTCATGTATCATTAATGTTCATCTGGAGTTAACTGTTCTATACCTCACTTAACAGAGGGATATTTCACTTCATGTTCAATGGAATGCGAAGAAAAAAGTCACTACACCAATATTAAATAATTTTTTATTAGTTAAAAATGACATCAAGGGTGTATTGTCTCAAGTGTTCAACTATATTTTAGTGTCATATGGGGATCAACGTTGATGGATTATGTAATTGTTTTAATTGATGAGGAGGAGGTTTGGTTATGCACAGTCAACTTCCAATCTTTATAATTCGTTTATATTATTAGAATACTGTAACTGTTATTGTAAATTGAGTAACTACGTACATGATACACATGAGTGTTTGGACTAGACAAAAGTCGTAAACCTCGTAAATATTAAAGGATCAGTGGTCAGAGTCAGACCCTTTACGACTACTACTATAAGCTACACACCTTAACTGAACAAAATAGAATGACTTGTGAAGCCCTTAATCTCAGTGTGTATTTCCCTTTGGCAATATTCAATATCTCTGTCAGATCTATGAATAGTGGCAAGGGAATGGTGATGTGATTATAATAAGTTATTTTTTCACACTTTCAAAATGTCGAAACTTAAATTATTTAGTTATTCAACATTACTAGCCGTCTGTCTTGCCATTGTTGAGTTTGGGGGGTGTCAGGACTGCTCAGCATCTTCGGCAGGTTCCATGCCTGCTGAATGCGCCTGTAAATTTTTATCTCACATTTTAAAGTCAACATGGTAGTTGATTGAGAATTATTATTGATAAAACTGTTATTTCTTTCAGTTGGACCCAAGCTCAGTAATCAATCTCCAGCCCTTAACCAACTGCCCCGATGGACGAGCAACAGGACGATAGACGATGCCTTGTCAAGAGCGACAAATCTTCATGGAATTCCCCTCCCAAGCTTGACCGCAAGTCAGGGAATTGGAACCAGAGGTCATCTTCTACTCCAGGATTTCCACTTGATAGACAAGTTGGGGGCCTTTGTACGCCAGAATGTGGCTGAAAGAGTCGTCCATGCGAAAGTAATTATCCATTTCATGATTTTTTACATTTCACGGATCATATCTATTTTCAAAAAAAATATTACTTTTCACGCAAAGGGCGCCGGAGCACATGGAGTGTTTGTGGTTACCCACGACGTGAGCCAATATACGAAAGCAGACTTCATGAATGGGATAGGTAAGGTGACTCCAGTGTTTACCCGGTTTTCCACAGCAACTGGGGAGCGCGGCACTGCAGATACGGTTGTGGACCCTAGTGGTTTTGCCACCAAATTTTACACCGCGGATGGAAACTATGATATGGTTGGATTCAGTCTGGAAGCGTTTACGATACGCGACCCCATGCTTTTCTCCGATTTAAATCATTCCAGGTATCAGAAAAAAGGTGTTGGTATTTCTAACAATAAATGTAAGAACAGCGAAGACAGGGTGTTTATACTATAACGGACAATATGGCTTTATTCAACTAAGACCTCCGACATTTAATACGTTTTGACAAGAATGATAGGACTATCTGATTACGGTTCTCTGACCTTACAATACTATTCTCAACTACCTTGCCAAACTTGGCTACAACTTCCAATCTTGGCGACTCAAAAGGACAACAACTCCAAAAAACTGACCTCCGAAAGTTAGCACTTTTGGATATCTTTTTCCCTTTTCATAATACAATTTTACCTTAAAATGACTACATTAGTTTCACTGAGAACATATTGTTTGAAATATTAGGAAGCGTAATCCCGTGACAAATCTGCATGATCACAACATGTGGTGGGACTTTGTAGCTGAGAGGCCAGAAAGCACTTTGAATGTATTGTCCCTCTTTTCCGACCTTGGAAGGCCGAATGGCTACAGAAGGATGCCCGGACACAGCGCCCACGCATTTAAACTGGTGAATTCGACTGGAGGGGTGGTATATGGCAAAATCCGAATGATATCAGAGCAACCTGCTCCCGCATTAACTATTCAAGAGTCGGCAAGGTTGGCTGGAGTCAATCCGGAGTATTATACTCAAGATTTGTATGATGCTATTGAAAGAGGTGATTACCCCAGTTGGATAGTTTATCTCCAAGTAATGACCATCGAGCAGGTTAAGAAATATCCTAGAAATCCATTTGACATCACGAGGGTCTGGCGTCTGGAAAACGTTCCTTTGATCCCTGTTGGCCGAATGACGCTGAATCGGAATCCAATAAATTTCCATGCGGAGGTGGAGCAGGCTCAATTTTCCGCATCAAATTTGGTCCCAGGGATCGAGCCAAGCCCTGACAGAATTTTTGCCAGTAGGTTATATTCATATCAGGATGCACAAAGATACCGGCTTGGGGTGAATGGTGCCCAACTTCCCATTAATCGACCTTTGGTCCCAGTCACATCCTACAATAGAGATGGACGAGCTTGTTTTGGTGACAATGGAGGAGGAAGTCCCAACTACTATCCCAACAGCTTTGGCGGCCCTCAACCCGATTCCGAATACGCTGAAGAAGTCAATTTCTCTGTTGAGGGGATCGTTGACAGATATGATATTGAGGAGGATGAGCACATCGAAGCCCGATTATTCCTGGAAAGAGATGTGGATCCAGCTCACCGAGTCAGGCTCGTTGAAGCAATAGCCAATTGGCTGAAACACGCCAGAGAAGAAATAAGGGAGCGCGCCCTTCGAAATAATTTCTACCCCATTCAAAGGGAGTTTGGAGATGAGATCAGGGCTGGGGTTGCTAGAGCGCTTGAAGCCGCCAATAATTAGAAAAACGACTGCGTTCACCTTGACTCTTTTGGGTGGCTCTCCTCAGCATTGCATAATATACTAGGTCATCACGACAATTTTTTAGGTAATGTTCCCATTTTAATAATTCTATTGTCTACATATCTGTACAATAGCGGATGCCTAGGTTTTGCCCTCAGACTCCACGTGTGAGCAACTGTCCATGAAGGTAACCCATATTAAATCCGTCAACTGTTATAACGCTACAAACATAACTTAAAGTGATTATGTCTGTAGGTCAGCGTTCAATGAAGCTTGATAGACATCAAGGGATTAAGTTAATTCTTAACCACTTTTATGTACTCGTATGTTTGTTGTTATCCAACAGTAATGATACACATCATTATACTTAGGTAATGCAACCGTGAGATACCTTCATCCATCTATCCATCCATAGTAGAACAGGATGGGTTAGGGTTAATTATGATTAATGGGACATCCCATCCTTAATTAAAATTAGCTATTATAAGCACAGATAGAAATTCTATTTCTAGTTGATATCTATCGTTTCTTTTAAAATGTATTCATAATCATGTTGCATAAAACAAATATTTAATATGAATAAAACAAACTAAATGTGACATGAAAATCTTTAATTTACATTTACAAGCAGCGGCAACCATATTTTTGCTTTTGACTGTAGACCAATTTTAGTGTGAAATCGACATTGACTATCGTCACACATTATTGCACACCCTCCTATATCAGATAGTTCTACAGCTCTGACTGACGATGAGCAAAATAATATTTTCTTACAAAAAGCTTCTTTTTAATAGCTTCTGTGAACAACAACAAAATTCTACGTGACAAAAATCTGTTAGCTGAGAGAACCTATACGTATATGTTAGGTCCATGTTATATTAATGTTCCACCCATCAGCCAACAATTTTTATGGAACGATTAAAACCATGTAGGTTTATGTGGTCTGGCTCATTTCTTTTACTAGAAAGCCAAGGTAGCTAATACTTGAGTGTAAATTATGTGATGACTTTACAGTTGTGGACTGTAGATGCTTGACCTTTCACCTTTTGTTAAACCATTGTCTTGAACATGACGGCGACAGGTCATAAAGCTTGAAGGCAGTGAAAACTTTGAATTTCTGACAATTAATTTTATTGCCGACCATTGTACTAAATGGTATTGACTTGATATGAGCAATTGGCACAGACGATCTTAGTATAATTCCAAATAAAGTGAAAGCTTAGCAAGAAGCGATTTTTTCATCTCGACCAGAATTTATTTCTAAGCATCATCGAACTATAAATTATTGAAATCAAGCATAAATGGAATAAAAACAGCTCTCCTGCTGAAATTTTTGGGCATCACCCATATGTCCTTGATGAAAATAAAAAACGGGATTCCAAATTCCAATTTTTCCAGTGGTGTATCTATCCTCAAGTTGAAAAGGATATGGTTTGGAAATTCCTCCAAAATGCCTACTTGTATAATGTAGCAGAGCGCATTTCATTACCATATAACGTAACCTATAACCTTGCTATTTCCTTATCGCAATACGCAACGACATTCCACTTGGCTGTCAACTTAATTCAGTATTATCCTTCATGGTGTGACTCAATAGGTAGGCCCATTCCCACAGAACAGTTTTAAACAACCTCTTCAACATACCTAATTATTGTGAAGCTTGCTGAAAGTAAAAGTTCCACCAAGTGATAAAGATCCAATACCAAGTATCATTTGACATCATCATTATCATCATTATCATCACCATTCAACACCACCACGCCATATCTAGAACAAAATGTATTATGCATGGATGGAGGGAAGAGATTCGCAAAAGCTGTCAAATGCAATATATTTTCATTTTCTTCGTAAGCATAAGCAGATAGATCCTATCACACGACCCCTCTGTGACTTTGATATGACATGAGTGTGCAAATTCCTTTTTTCGGAGGTCTTCTCCAAGTCGTAATCTCCCCTCTCTGGTTTTCTAGGTCTCCCTTCTTATTTTTGCTCATATTGGGCTATGCATAGAATAGATGATATCTGAGCCAGGAAAATGCAGTTGATGCAATTTCTTCTTCATTCTTCTTCCCCTGCCTGCTATACTACGCAGTGGAATATAAAAAAAATATTTAAGAGCCCATTTCCCAATCACGCAACTCTTGTGTACCTAAATGTTTTTCATGTTTTTGCACAGGAAGCAATATAAGCTATTTTGCCCATTTCTCCGTGTCACACCAGTCATATATGAGGTGAGACTCCGACAAGGGCAGATTTTATATCAGTTTGTAGCTGTACATGAAAAGGAGGAAATAATTTGGAGGAAGTTAAAAACAGTATTTTTAGGAACAATTTGTTAGTAAATACAAGTGAAGGTCGTGGATATTTCGGGGTAATTTGTGAGAACCAACTTTTGTATGTAGGCTTTTTAGTCATGGCTAGTAAATGGCTTTTGGCGAGTTTGATGACGGTGGCCATCCTGACCACCGTCCATGTGTCTGGATTTAGAAGTAGTTTAGATGCGTTGGAGACACGCACATGTCAGCGACTTTATGTTCGGGATCCGTCAAATCTAAAGTTGCTGAAGGGCTGTAAGGTTATCGAAGGCTCCCTGAATTTTGCTCTTACATCTGCCTCATCCCCACAAAAATGGACCAAGTATAAATTTCCAGAGTTGAATGAGATTACTGGCTATCTGTTCCTATATGATATTGGGAATCTAACGAGCATGCGGGAGATGTTTCCCAATTTGATGGTAATCAGAGGACAAGAGCTAATCGACACGCATGCGATGGTTATCAGCATTGGAAATGAGCTGCAGGAAATTGGGCTCCCGTCCTTGACGAATATTCAGAGAGGGAGTGTCTGGATCACGGATAATTCTCAGTTATGCTATGTCAACACAATTGACTGGGGGCTGATAACCAATGAATCAAGTTTGGAGGGGATTTCAAAAAATAGGCCAATTGAGCAATGCCCGAATGCGTGTCAGAAAACGTGTCCAAAGTCCAAGATCAACGGGAGACATCTCTGCTGGGGGAGTCGGGACTGTCAGAAAGTGCATTCCCAGTTGTGTCCCAGATGCAACAATGGACCCTGTACAGCGAAAGGGGAGTGCTGCAGTAGTCAGTGTCTTGGAGGATGTTATGGAACTAGTGCAAAGGACTGCTTTGTTTGCAAGCGCGTCCTGTTTAATGGAACGTGCAGTGAGCAATGCCCCTCTCATCTTTATGAATATCTTGAGAGGAGATGTGTCACCCGTGAAAAATGCTTATCCATTCAAGCCTCCCCTGATCTTTATAAATCAAAGGGTTCTAGAGCCCCCCTCAAAGGGAAAGTTTATGAAGATCATTTTAAGAAAAAATTGTGTGTACTAGACTGCCCCAAAGGTACCGAACTTTCACCCGACAAGACAGTTTGTGTCCCGTGCATGTCATGCAAGAAAACCTGCCCAGGGGAAGTGGTCGACAGCATTGAAAAGCTTCGGGAGCTTCGTGGCTGCACTAGAATCGAGGGTGCTCTGAAAATATCCATTCGACGTGGCTCCGGCATCTCATCCACCACAATTTTGAAAGAGTTGAAGGAAAACCTGGATAAAATCGTGGAGATTGACGATCACCTCGTGATAACCCACACGCATGTCATTGTTTCATTAGACTTTCTGGAAAATCTGAAAGTTATCAGAGGCCAAGTACTAGAATCGGACCGATATGCGTTGGTCGTTAGGTCCAACGAGAATTTAATGAAGCTCTGGAGCGATTTGCCTGAAAATAGGAACGTCACAATTGAGAACAATGCTAGCGTGTTATTCCACTACAATCCAAAACTTTGTCCCCAAAAGATCTGGAATTTTGTCACCCGATCAAACATTCATCCACCAAAGGATAATAATCAAGAGATTGGGATAACTAACGGAGATATGGTCACCTGCAACACGGAGGTCCTCGAACTGGAAATTGTGGCGGAGCACAACAACTCTGTTTGGATAAGATTCGGAAACTTTCGGAGGAATTTGACGTTGGTAAGCCACCTCCTCGGCTATGAAATCCACTACAAGGAGGCGCCCAATTATCCCCGTAAAAACGTGTCCAAGTATGATGATCGAGACCCTTGTGGGAAGGATGACTGGACAATTTTGGAGCATCCAAAGATTGGAGATGCGGAGGTGAACGGGGGTGTGGAAAAGGAGCCAAAGTGGGAAAATAACAGCGATATCTTCGGCTTGAAGCCCTACACTTGGTACGCACTATATGTGAAGACGGTAGTCATACCCGATGCAAAATCCATAAATAACAACACGGGGGCGGAGAGTAACCTCATACATTTTAGAACTTTGCCCGGAGTCCCTACAAAACCGACGGGGATGAGTCTAAGTACAAATGGGCCTGATACCATAACCCTGACCTGGGCGCTTCCATCACATCCAAATGGGGAGTTGGAGAGTTTTCAGATCTATTTGAAGGAAGATAAGGAGGATCAGACGGTACATGACCAGCGAAATTATTGTGAAGACGGGAGGAGTCCCAAGATCACGATGGAGAAACCTTTACCAGTCACGCCATCTTCAAAATTGAGGGGATCGGATTGCTGCACATGTAGTACCTCTGCTGAGAAAGAGATCGCAAAGGCTTCAGCCTATGACGCCATTCGTTATCAGGATGGGATGATGCATCAACTAATGGATTACGCTTATGTACCCTCAGAAGTCTCCACATACCAGGGCCAGGGTAATAACACCATTCTCAGACGGATGAAGCGATCCCTTCATACAGTCATCGTGGAAAATAGTTTCCACGCCAGATTACTGAAGCTGAGGGAAATAGTAAAAGTGAAAGAAGGAATATCTGGTTACAGCTTCACTTTGAAAAACTTGTCGCATTTCACCACCTACGAAGTCGGAATAAAAGCTTGCAGATCTGTGTCGC
The DNA here is from genome assembly GCA_034696885.1 of Lepidocyrtus paradoxus. Classification (NCBI taxonomy): domain Eukaryota; kingdom Metazoa; phylum Arthropoda; class Collembola; order Entomobryomorpha; family Entomobryidae; genus Lepidocyrtus; species Lepidocyrtus paradoxus. The sequence goes on along the minus strand of JAQGAH010000366.1, from coordinate 3,482 downwards.
CAGTTATGGTCAATGGCACCGACACTGGACTATGTTCGCAGATGATTTCCGACTGGATTCAGACTGAGCCATCTGTCGCTGCAGATAACATTGATCCCTCCACCATCTCAGTTAGTAACGTAACAAACGGAGCAAGTCTACATTTAAGTTGGGCACAACCTCGAAATCCGAATGGCGCAATTTTGGGCTACCACGTCAAGATTCAGCAGTTGGAAGGCCAAGGCTCTAAATATCCCAAGAAGTATTGTCTCACTAGGAGGGAGTTCCAAGCAATGAAAAATAATTATACTGTTCGGGAAGCCCTGCAGCCAGGAAAGTACAGCGTTCAAGTCCAAGTGGCCTCACTAGCCAGGGATTCAGAGTGGACGGTAGACCACTACTTTTTTGTCCAGGATAAGAGGAGGGAAGAGGATCGGTGGGCTGGGTGGGTTATCTTTGGAACTATTATGGTAATGATGGTTATCATTGGTGGAAGCTTCCTCAGATATCATCATACCCACAGTAAGCCACCAGATCCTAGGGTTTGCTCACGAAATCCAGTTTACTTCGATATTCCTGATGGTCAGTCTTTTATTGTGGATGAAAACTCAGTCATGACTGGCAAACGATTAATTAATGCTTTATTTTGCTTTTCATTTACAGTTGACATTCCCAGTAAATGGGAGGTACCCCGGGATAAGTTGGATGTATTCAAAGAGAAAGAATTGGGAAAAGGCTCATTTGGCAGGGTCGTAGAGGGTCTCCTCTTAGGTTTTAATGATTGCGGGACTTCACTTTCATGTGCCGTCAAAATTGTCGCTGACGATGTTCCTCTGGTGTATCGGAACCTGTTTTTGAAGGAGGCATCCTTAATGGTAAAGTTGGATTGTAGATGCCATCATGTTGTGAAGCTGCTTGGGGTGGTTTCAAAGAGTACACCGACTTATGTGATAATGGAAAAGATGGATAATGGAGACCTCAGAAAGTATTTGAGATCGAGGAGGCCAGAGAATGGGAGGACGCCACCGACCCTCAGGGTAAATAAAAGTCAGCATATTAATAGTGAAATCTTTGGAAGCTGAGATGTTCTCTTGATCTTACATTTTGATATCATTTTAGGAGGTCCTAAGAATGGCAGCAGAGATCTGTGATGGAATGGCCTACATCCACAAGCAATCTCTGCTTCACAGAGATTTGGCTGCCCGTAACTGTATGGTTGGGGGAGACTTGGTTGTCAAAGTCGGAGATTTTGGAATGTCCAGGGAACTCACTCAAAGTGACTACTACATGGTTCGGAAACGAGCTCTTCTTCCGGTACTGTGGATGGCCCCAGAATCCATAAAGGATGGGCTATTTACAACCCATTCGGATGTTTGGTCGTTTGGCATCGTCATATGGGAAATTGTCACATTGGCATACAGGCCTTATCTTGGTCTCAGCCATTCTCAGGTTATGGAGTATGTACTCTCAGGGGGCACAATGGCGAGGCCGGGAAACTGCCCATTGATACTATATGAGTTGATGAGATGTTGCTGGGAATTTGAGGGGCGGGATCGTCCAAACTTTATAGAATTACTGGATCGATTAACCCCATATCTGGAGCCTTCTTTCGGCAAAGTTTCATTTTACGATAGTGAAGAAGGGCGGCTCTTCCGACAGGAGTTGGAGAATATGGAAGAGGATGAGGGTATTGTGGATGATGCCCTCAAACCCTTGGCTGAATTCAAACATGACGTGGATGCATATGCTTTAGAGGATGACCAGAAGGCGGATGTCCTTGACTTGAATGGTTATCATATTATGGATGACTTGGGGGAGTTGTGTACTGCAAGTGTAACCACTCCATCGGTTACTGCTCCTGTTTTTCAACCTATCGTCCCTAACCCGAAATCAGTAATTGAGTTGTCTGCTAGAGGTAACACTCCTCCTTTATTTCTACTGTTTCTACTATCACAATTAAACGAAGCAAATTAAATGTGGGTGGTCATCCATTTACAGATTCATCATATGATACCGGCAGCTCCTCCTCGGTGTCATCTTCAGGATCAGAAGCAACTTCAAATGGGACTGTGGATTCATTCTTATCCATTCCATACAGGAATAGCAGTGGGAAGAATGGCTTCATCTATCGGAGGTTTCCTTCGACAAATCAAACTTCACTGGTGAACAGGACCACCGAGTGTTAAACCGAAATTTAAAAAAAACTCTTAAATGGAGACATTCAAAGTAGTTAGATATGCTTAGAAATTCATTCCTTTTTTATTATTGTAAAAATTTATTCAAATTAAACAAATAAAAATATGTTGTATTTTATTGTGAGATTTGGAAAAAACACCAATCCATTCAATTGTCAATCTTTACCAGTCATCAAAATCTAAGCTCTCATCTGAAGACACCTCTTTAGAATCCCTGCAATAGAATCTTATCAACTAGAATTTTTTGAAATGATACTGAATACAAATGCTATCAATTCATACGCAGCAGTTCATTAAAAGTTACAACTTTGTCCCTGTTCTCAAACGATTGATTTGATAGATCAGTTTTATACTTTTAATCCATAAAATAAATCCATTTAATCCATAGAACATAAAATTTGAGACGGCCGAATTAAAGGGCTCATTGCGTGCTTAGCTAAGTATTTGAGTGCCATTTCTCCAGATATCATGCGTCATGAATGGGTGAGTCAAAATTAAAAGCTTTTATTAATGGCTTATATGGAAAGTTTGATTTTTTGTAGAAAAAGTAAATATTAAGATGAAAATTAGATAACCGAAAGGACCTAAGAGTTTCAAGTTAAGAGGGGCAACTTCACAATTTCCATTAACATTAACACAGACCACGGGAAGATATGTAAAAAGTCGAGGCCGGTGTCGCAACAGAGGTCTTTCAAGGACATTTTGTCATTTTGAAAAGGACGTACATTTTTATCTTCAACGTTACATAGGGAGCTGTTGGATCCAGAATGGATGGATTACCGACCTTGCTTTTTAAAACAAACCTTGTGCTTATCAGCATGAATCGATAGGTGGTTGTATAGCATATTACAAGCAGTTCCTTAATTATAGTGTAGATATAAAGGGAACCTCGCAAAATACACATGATTATCATTAATTATCAATTATCATGAACAATGCATACCTGCTCAAACATAGATAGAAATAGATAGTGTGCGTGGGTGGATGTTTGGAGTCTGCTCATTCATGCAAACATTGAGTTTTTAGATTGCAAATATTGCAATTGCAATGAAATGAAATGCTGCTACTTGACTGCTTAAGAATTCACTATTCACACAATGTTAACTAGCCATCCACAGCTATACAAACTTGCGACCGGATACAGTATAGGGAAACAAAACATGCTTGGCCCAAAAAAAGCACAACGTAGGTAACCTTGACAACCATTATAATATACCTGTTTTATTGAACGTACTGGAAAATTATGTTATAAAAACATAAAAGTAGCATACTACAATATGCGTCGACCACTGCCGTAATTAACAATGT
>JAQGAH010000365.1:0-43831 GCA_034696885.1 Lepidocyrtus paradoxus | reverse complement strand
CTGGCTGGTCACTTTTTTTCCAGAGTCGAAGGAAAGATGTAGGTCGGCTTTAAAGTTTTACAAGCTTTTATTTATTTTATGATTATGACATCTGATGTATTGATCGAATAAAACGGGATTTGAAAATAAAAGACAGTCTTCTATATTTTCAAAGAACTTCACTGTTGCTAACAAACTATTTTATGCTTCAAATTACAAATCAGTCATTAATGAATTTAACGAAACAATACAATGAAATATTCATGATTGAAGTCAGCCCAAAAACGATCATTTGACCTTCCCCTGGGGAAGCGAGGAAAGTTATTGTGTCACAGACAGACGGGCAAAGCGAGCTCAAAACCATATGAAGCACGGCGTCATAATATGCATTGTTTTTGTACATGAGTTGAGTTTGCATAGCAGCAAACAGATAAAAGTCATCCTTCCTGATTCACTATGTTGCTGTATCATCAGCCCAGCATTTTTAGGCTTGCTTCGTCTTGTGAATCCAACTTTGAAAATTAACAACTTCCCTTAACCTACTACACAACATTTAAAACAGTTTTAACTTTAGTTGGCTAATGGATTTAATTGGAATTGGGAGTAATGAACTAGTTAGTCCAAAACATCTCAATCCCCATTATCAGTTCAGTTCCCATATAAGTACTTGGTTAAGAGGGAGAGAAGAGCCCAGCAAAAACTACGGAAAGATTCCTTTTTTGTGAAGGAAGCGTTTTGTACAGTCCAATATCCAAGCAAATAGCCCGCAAAATCCTCCACAAAGTTGAGTGATAGGTGTTGGAGCTTGTGCTCATTCCCCTCTCCTTTCCCCAGTCGCTCAACATAGGAGAGATTGGGAGCTTGCTCGGTTGTATGGCTGCAGCATCATCGCATCGGCATATATGAGTCTGAGCTGAGCAGAGAAAGTCGGAGGGGTGATTTTTTGCGAGTTTAGGCCAGCGAACAAGAGCCCGGTTTTTATACGGCTTGCTTGAAATGAACTTTGCATTTGAGGCTCACGTAGAAAGTTCAGTTTTCTCTGCATTTTTTCACATGTATACTTTTAATAAATAAATAAGTAATTATAACAACTGCCATTTAATTGAATACAAATGGAAGTAATGGAGCGAAATAAATTAAATTCAAATTAACTTGCATTACAAACTTACTTTTACATGGCGATGAGTTTGTCTAGAATAAGATAAGATATGACAATTGTAATGAAGCGAACCGTTATATGATTTAAGTAAGAGTCAAGAAGGACGACTGCATATATTTATTACCTGCATCATTAATTTTTTACTTAATTCTCCCAGTCATTAATCCAGCTCTACGTAATATTTTTTTAATGAGCTGAAATTGATTTATCTCACGGTAATTCGACGTTATGGCTATTGAACAAACCAATTCTAACAAGCAAACAAATTTAATCCCAGTCCCATCTTATCTGTCCCACCGTCGTCGGGCTTATCATCTGCTTTTATTTATCACTTTCCCGCTACTGGCTTTGTGCACGTATGATAATTGAGGATGATAAGAGATATCGAGATATGATTATATGGCTAATGACTATGACAAAAATATGTATCTTATACAAATTCTTTGAAATCATTTTCAATGCTTTATAGATAATAGACATGCTAAATACTTATTACCTGACTGCATGAGCTTTGATGTTAAATTCTCGATACTCATCCTCAAAGTGCTTAATTACGTTGTACGTAGATTTTGACGATATTGACATTGTTTGATAAATCATTCCCAGCAAATCGCATTGCAATCGCATCATATCATTCGTAACATTACGTGAGCAATATTTTTATAATCGGTAAAATCATTTTACGTAAGCGATATATCAATTTTAAAGGCCAAATGAGAGTTTAGTATAGTCTATATACCTTTTGCATTTAACATCAATGATCATGCTGATTAATTATCGATTGAAGCATTTTGTTTTATAAATCGGATTACGTTGATCATGACAAACTCCAAAAATGGGATTAGTTCAGTTCCAAATGTGCACATCCAGGTTGAACTTGAGAAGGAGTACAAAAAGAGTTGCCCCAGAATAATTGAAACATAAACAAATTGCAAATTATACAATTAGCTCGAGTGGAATATTTATTTTTGAAAATCTCAAAATGAACAGTTCCAATTTCCAACGAAGAATTTCCTGCAGGCTGAAATTAATCAGAATGTTATCACTGGTCATTTTATATCATATTTCCATGGTAGCTCCTGTACATGGAACGGAGAAGAAGAAGGAAGAAAGGATTTCAATAGTCATTGGTGGGAATGGTTAGTAAAAGTATCTCTTGATGTCACTAATGGAACAGCGGTTCAACAAGCAATTAAAATATCATTTTTATATTCCAATTTTAAAAGGACTTGACGACTCACAAATATCCAAGTCAAATCGTATCATCGGCCTTTACGAAGGCGAAGGGAGTGGGAACGGTAGTAGTGGTGGGGGTGGTGGATCGTTAGTTTATGAATCTGCATCTTATAATATGTGCAGGGCGGATTCCAGAACCAAATGCTGTTACCAGTACACCTGGCCTGGCTTCACTAGCAAAATCCCTGATGATCCGAGGAACGCCACTTGCGAATATTTGCGACAGGAGAGGAATGACGACTCATTCCCTTGTTTTGACCCTTTGGTTTACACTGAACCTGCCGAAGGTGTGTGGATAATTAAAGTATTCCCAGAAATCTTTAAACACGATCATGTTTTTAGATAATAATTTTATAACTGCCAAATTTTTCTTTTAATCGAACAGGATATCTAGATCCCGTCGGCACACCCCCAGATTTCAAACAACTTATCCAAAGGTCAAAAAATAACAATTGGAACATTTACTGCCCAATGACAGATAAAAGCTGTATCAAAATAACGCATTACGCTCGGAGTGGAAGTATGTAAACATTGCTTCATAACTTAAATGAACATTTTAACCTTTCCTTACATAATATTTGTAAATAATCCATTTTAAAAACTATATACTTTATAATTACAATGCTCATCGAAACAAAATTATTGCAGAAGACAAGATATCCAACCATACGATGTTCTGCGGCGTGGTCACAAACACGAACAACGGGGAACAAATGCAGGACGGATGTTATCGCCAGAAGGTGGATGGCTACACAAGGGAAGTTTGCGTCTGTTCCACACACCTCTGCAACTCCCCCTCTACAATGTTGACGCACTCAACATTTGCGCTGATCGTTACCATAGTTGCTTCCCTAGCGTTCCGCAACTGTCATCATCTTCTGGATTTTAATTTAAAGTAGTTTTAAAGAATCCTTTTTAAAGATCCCAACTTACCACATTTAAACGTTAATTGTTCTAGATGCGACATGCAAAAGAAGCTCTTTCTTCATTTCTTCTTTCTTTCAAGGCTAAGCTATTTCATGACAGAAATAAATTCATGCATTTTATACAGTTTACTAACTTGGTGATCATACTATATAATCTATTAATTGGATCAACCATCAAGCATCAAGTTAATTTAGAGTGCCCCATCCATACTTAATTCTTTACATTGCGTTATTGTTGGCTAGGCTTTGTTAATTTTTACAAGAAATCCCATTTGTTTGAAACTCTTCTTCATATTTTCATACAGCGATGCATGCATGCAGCGATGCCTCTGATCAGCGAGCGAATGTCTTACTACTAGCGCTGCTGTTGGGGAGCAGCTAGCTCAAGTAGAAAAATCTTCCCTTGCATTTCTGCATTTGTGAGTGAAGGAAGCTTTTTGCTATGTCCCATGTCCAGGCATAAAAAGACGCAAAATATTTGAAACAGGTGGAAAATAGGTAAGGAGGCTCATCCCATCTGAAAAGCAAAGGACGTGCCTCAATGCTCATCGGTTTTCGTGAGCTCACAGCTCACATTCATTTCGTACACTCATTTTAGCTGTATCTTTTTTTTTGCTTGAATCTTCGTCGCCTCAACAGCCTCTCGCTCTTTACTAGGCCCCTTTTCTTGAGTGAGGCTCAGCAATGGAATGGAAATGGTAAAAATGCTATGCTGGTTGCCTCTCAGTCTCAGCCTCACTCAACTAGCTTGATGAACTGAAATTGAAATAGCTTGTATGCAATGGTTGGATGCTACTTCATGTATACATATGAAATATTTTAATTGTAATTTACAAGAAAATAATGAATGCTACTAATAATTAATTATAATTTACAAATCGTTTTTATGAGTGTAGATTTGGTTTAGCTTAAATTTTAAAGGTATGCCTGTTGTAAGGAATGGCTTATTCAACACGTCAAGACAGATAAATAAATAGATCAGTTTATTTATAAAACCTGTATTACTCTGACAATATTAAGTAACTTCATACTTACATTTAATGTGGTTTCTTACTTAGAGTGTACAAAAATTGGGTTATATTTACAGACTACTGCTGTAGTTTACAAATATAGAGATACATAGTTTATAGTTCCTTGAAACTTTCGTAGTCCGGTAGGCCTCAGCGGATATGCCCATACAGCTCAGGTACGCACGAGTGACTACGAAATTTTCAAGGAACTGGAGGACTGTTGTAGATCTGAGTTTTCTATTATACAATGCAATATACATGTTTCATCTTATTTTAATAAAATACAGGAGTAAACCGGGACTAGCTTTTTCTTCTCTGGACATATACTCCAATCATACTATATCGAATCATACTATTCCACTGATTATCCCAAGTATATATTTAGTATATTAATAATAATATTACAAAATACGTAAATTGGAATTTGTTGTGGTTGTGACGAATAAGACATAAATGGATAATTTAGGAAGTTGACAGTTTTCTAAGAGTAGTGAATAAATGAGTTAAGATAGTAAATACTTTGCTATGCATAGCTGAGTTTTTTTGCGAAATTATTAATATTAGTCTTGATGAAAATGACGGTTAACAGCCTCAGCCTCTCTCCATGAGTTCTTGCAGAAATCGAGGAACCGGTGCCAGAATGCAGTGCGAGTCATGTAGTAGATCAAACAAGCTATTATGAATGCCCAGGACAAGTAGAGGTACCAGTCGTGGCCTTTGGTGCTGACGGATGGAAGGGGTCCAATAAAGTCTGTGGAAGTGACGTTGAGTCGGATGCCCGGCTTTTGATCTGAAATAATTAATTTTAATTTTATTTACAATTTTTTTATTAGTTAAAGCCTGGAGCATTGTTAAATACTGAAAATATGAATTACAAATATTATACCTGTAAATGTTGAAATAAATTCAGCGAATCGATTCACGCTAAACGTGGTATCGTTGAACTTGGCTAGTATTTTCCCATTATAGAACAAGACGACGGTTGGAACGGAGAGAATCCCGAAGTAGGTGTTAATAGTGGTGTAAACTGAGGAGTCTATTGCAGCAAATCGAATGTTTTTGAAGGCTCGAGGAAGGGCGTTGAAATGTGGAGCAGCTTTGGCAGACCAAGGGCACCAATGTGTGTAGAACATAATGACTGTACAGTTACTAGGGGTAGATCTAGTCTTGATTGTTGGATTTGTCACAAGGATTCCGTGCAGAAGGTATGTCATATTTACAATCTATTAAAACATAATTAAAAGTTAAAAAATACATAGATAACGCTCAGCCTTTCAAATTGCGGATTTTGCTGTCTACAATAATTAAACGAATTATTAACATTTAACAAACCTCAACGGTCCCTGACTCTTCAACAGTTAGATTTCCTTCTGGAGCCAACTGAGAACATGCAACCTTGACCCGTTGAAATCTACTTGCAGTTGTTGTACCATTTCCGGAGGTGGAATTGGAGGAAGAGCTGTTACCGGAAAGACTTTCCCCGATATCCGGATACACCGTGGCCACGGCAGTACTATTGTCAGAGGATGATTGAGCGGGGGATGCAGAGTTATCCAAAATACTTTCCGACTCCCCACTACTGCTTCGACTGAAGGAGGCGATGGATTCCTTCATTTGGGGGTCGTAATCATCCACGGCCTCAATTGACACTTCCTCCAGTCCGTCACCCATTGATGCGGCAGCATTCTAGGGAGGAAAATGTTCAAATAGTATATTTATTAACATAAAAGCTATTTTAAAGATAATTAAATCATGAAATTTTTTAAATAGAACTAATCAACTAGCAAGGTTGGTTACCTCAACGCCTTCCTCCTCATCCCCGCTAATTACTCCAGCATGACTGATCAAAATTAGCACAAGGACTAAACAACTCCACCCCCTCACATCCATACTACTTACGTTATTTTAAAATTACGATTGGTTTAACGATTTTATAAATGAAATTCTAGCGCTAATTAACTTTAAAAATCAAAGCTCAACAAAGTCCTGATGACTGCGCATTTTCTCCAAGAATTATACACTTCACTGGGATGAATTCACTCTCAGACTCTGCATAGCTCAAATGTTATTCACTCAGTATGATCTTTACCAGACAAGTTAACCATAAACAGAAATCCACAATTAGTTAATTGTGATGACTTTTCTTTCTTTTTCTCAGCAACACATGTTATGATGACTGACAAAATCCAAAGCCGTCCTGCAATTCCTCATTTTCCATAGAGTTAACTTTTCTTCACAAATAATTTGAAATTATGGGTGCCGGGTAAAATCTTCACTCTATGACATTGTTATAATACGTAATAATAGTAAGAGGGACGACTACCTGAAAAAATCATTGTTCATTGCCTGACTGAGCCTCGGTGGTCCGGGGTGCAGGCTTCAAACCTGTAGGCTGTGAAAGCAGCAGAGGTTCGATTCCTCCTGGCGGGCGAACACTTTTTGCTCCTCAAAATCGAAAAAATTGAGGGGAAAAGGACAAATTTTGTGCCCCAGTTAATCGAGAAGGTCATGTAAATTTGGACTTATAATTTTCCAGTGCAAAATACCCACGCTATGCCAATTAAAATAAATGTATCAACACGTAATGATGTTGATAACGATAACTTTTGTCGTTTTCATAACTATTAATGTATCATTTAAAAATAAAAGGATTAAAATGTATTAAATGGGGGTATAAAATTAAAAGAAGCTTCAAGAATGCAAATTCCTGGCTATATTATGTATCATGAGAATCGCGAGTCTTGACCTACGATGCAAAAATACACCTGTAGATGTAAGGCTCAAATCGAAATCGTAAAGGGAGAACATTTGAAATATTCTAATGATTCATATGAGCTAATGATTACTAATTAAAGACGACATTAATTTTTTTTACATATATACGTTATTTGAATATTTATTATCTCTTCATTACATTTATTTCATCATGACATGCGATTTTTTTTCGACAAAAAAATCCCAGTAGTAGAGTATATGATAATAAGAGTGATTTCAGACTAACAATCACTGCACTCCCCATTGCAAAAATGGCAAACAAATCTATAATTAAATAACAAAGATAAATACATAATGTTTAGCAAGAAGCGTAACAATCACTTCGATTCAATTGAGTACATAACATACGTAACAAAAAAAAGGCAAAACAGACTACTGATTTAAAGCTCATAAGTTTACTCATTCTTTATCATCACTTGGATGATTTAAATATGGATGGAGCACAACTTCGATTTCACGAGCGTCAAAAAACTAGATTTAGTTTACGCATGTAAATTAAATTGTTACATGAATGAAACAAGGTCGCAAACGTCGTGGCAACAATTGTACAGATAACGTGGAGTTCAGTATATAGCTCAAAAGTATATATATATATAAAAGGAATCACAAAAACTTCTGGCGAGCATTTTGTTCCATTCAGTACATAAAATGATAGATCTTCATTTTACAAATATAATCATATAACTCGATACATGCATTCAAATTGAAACTTTGTAAAGTAGTAAACTAGGTACGTATTATTGTAATAACCGGAATCATTAATTGGTACAAGTTGCAAGCAATTAGCCATCTTTAGCCATAGAATTGGATTGTTTCAGTAGTTATCATTGAACTAGTTCCGTAACCTATCATTATACTTACTACATGTGTGTACCCATTCTAGTGTGTACCATAGTTGAATATATTTTGTCTAAAGTGGCCTTCAATTATTTTCTATTTAACTGTCCATTTAAAAACTACATTGACTTTAGCTTCTTTAGAGTTCATTTTATAGTTCTGCTCATTTTAAAATATTATCACACAGAGTACGACACAGCGTGTTATCAAAATATGTAGTTACATGAATAAGAATAATTATAAGGACGACTCACTCTCCAGTACTTTCGTATTTTTTTTTATCCGTTTATAAACGATATGGAATTAGAACTGGAATTATAAATAAAACTGGTGGGGATATTCCATCATCATGTTTTTATAACAGAAGAAATGCTACGTTAAAATAGATCGCGACATTGATCATTTATCAGCCAGACTAATATACATCATATATTGTAGAATGTAGGAAGCGCAGTACTACGAAGGAACAATATAGTAGGAAATCTGAATCGACAACGAAACATAAAAATATATTTATAAGCCATCAAGAAGATATATACTTTAGCAATACAAGTTGCTTGATAATACGTCGATTATGTTATCTAAAACTCTAATTTTGTTTTCATTGCATCTGTTCACATAGATTATTTATTCATTTAAATAAATATTTGCTCTCCAACCCAACTACATATAACCTCTACACAACAATGCTGATGGTAATACAGATCACAAAATGTTCTCTTTCCAATTTAACAATTCGTATAAATATAACAATGATAATTTTTAGTATGAAATCACGATAATATAAAGAATTGGAGTGAAATTATATAATTGAAAATACGTTTGCATCATGAAATTTACATTAAAACATGAAGGCTCTTTTATACCTTTTTTTTCTTAAAAAATAAGTATTTCATAGCATCATGATTAGCAGGACGTATTAAGTTTTTTTAGAGCGTTACGTCATGCAACACAATTTTTTCAAGTCGTTTTCCTCGGCCTCCATTTCATCATCGTTGACAACAGGTTGGGCTCGGGGATCTATGCGTGGCAAATATGCCTCATAGTCCAGACCTTCCCGTTCGTAAAACAGCATGTAAGCCGTGCTGGTTTCGATTTGATCCTCTTGAACTTCCTACAACCAGAATGAATAATGTTTAGTGGTTCATCGTACAAGGTTTTCAAATATTACCATAAATACACGAACAATTAAATGAAAACAATATGTTTTTCATACTTTGCAACTGCTGTCGTTGAAGCAAAACCATTTATCATTAGCACCTTTGGCGTAAGAAATGTAATGACCCCCTCCCATGATTCCGTTATGGCACTATATTAATTTTTTTAAAATAATTAATTATTTATGCCATATATAATTTTCCCTTTCTTGATTTTTTTTGGTTGAAAAATAATGTCTGTTCACTTTCTTACCACAATGGCGTAAAGCTTGTACTTGAGATCAAATGCTTTCTCCTCGTCCCTGAGTCGATGTTGATGGAAGTCCTGAAGTGGGAACAGGTTCTCGTCCGTAACCTCAACTTCGATTTCCTTCTCTTGAGAGTCGCCACCGCCAGCCGCCTCCACAGTCCTTTGCGGTACCCCTGCCAAATACCTATTTGGATAAAAGTCTCTAAAAGGGAAGTTGACCACCTTGTGGCTTTTGATCCATCTCCCTTGCACGGGTTGGAATCTTTTCAAGTGGACTATAAGAACGGGTGGAAGTCGCCAAATTTGGAGCTTCTTCGTTGCTAGCTGATGAGATCCACATTTGGAGCAGAGGTACTTTTCATCCTCACTCAATTCCTCTTCTTTGGTGAATGAGTCTAAGCAGGTAGCGAGTGGAACACTTTCTGACAATTTCTTAGAGCTGTCTAGCACACTTGAGTCCTCCACATTTTCCAGTTCTTGTGTGGTCTGATAGCGTAAATGGAGTGCGGTCGGGTCCCAATCGATGGCAATACAGGTTGTAGCTGAGTTCAACTGTTCCAAAGTCTGGTTTTCCGAACACATGATTGTGCAGCCTCGGCAGAAATTCCACCAGCAGCACATGCCACACTTCCATTCTGCCTCCCTGGAGATGATTCTCAATACAAATGGGTATTCATAGCCAAGACTGTCATCACTAAATAAAAAAACATGAAATTACTAATCGGTTTAATTCAGCATTAAATACTAATACTTTTTTCCTTCCCACACATAATCTTAATATTGTATTTAATTACCAGTCTTGTGCGTGATTATATATGTTAGGTCCCTCAACAGGCGGCAGCGGACTTAACAGCCGTGCCACCATGCTCCATACCCTTTTGTATAGGTCCAAATGAGTGATTCCTTCAGTAACTGGGATGACAATTGGAGTACCAAACAAGACGGGATGTGATTTTTGTGAAGCAAGAAAATAACTTTCCTGTCGCATAACTTTCCGGTGGACAGCGATTAAAAAGCGGTCCTTCAAGTGACCTCCCTCATTAATATTGTTGTTGTTTGTCAAATGCAAGCCGCCACTATGACTCCCACTACTGGAGTCACTTCCCTGTCGAGAATGGCTTGGCCTGCTTGAATCAGCGGATGCCGGACGAAGAAAACTGGAACCCGTACTATTACTGACTTGTGGTGGGTTTTGATTCTTGCTGGATGTTAAAATTCGTTTAATCTGTTCATCCTCTCCGTGACCCTCACTCTTCCCATTCTCGTCCATTGGCGGAGTACATACTTCGTAGGCATACACTGGTCTGGCGATAAAGGTACCTTTCACTCGCTGTCCATCCTGGAAAACATTTGTCACTCGGGATTGGCGGGACTCGGCAAAGAGCAAATTTTCAGGGACTAGTTTCCACAAATCTATCTGACGATTGTTTACTAAATCACAAAGTTTTCTTTTGGCATCCGAAATCCTGTCATCAGTCCCTGCTAATATGGCATACCGAGTGGGCGTCTTCCCATCCTGGCGGACAACGATGAAATCGCAAAGCAAGTAGCTTTCCATGGGCAAAGGAAGCGTTAAATAGTTGAAAGGATCAAACCGGACACTTTCCGTGTCGCAAGCACGACATCGAACGGCGGACTTGAGTTGTCCGTGAAAAAGGTCCACTATGATGCTTTTGTTACGTAAGAGATGATTTTCCCATGCTTCCTGAGCACAAACAATATCTGGTCGATTGTTACTGTCCTTCAGCTCTACGTATGGCTTTTCGGCAACTCGATTCAGATCCTCGTGCAGACCGTCCAAGAGAAATGCAAGAAGTTCTTGGGAGTCGTTCTGCTGGAACCCACTGAAGCGAGGCGAATATTTTCCTATTGTCAGCTAGAATAAGAAAAATGACAGTAGAATAACATTTGAATTCTTTTACATATTTATTTTTACTTGAATTAATTTCTTAACATTTACCCGCAAATTAAAAGGAGCGATAGTCTTGCATTGCCCTTTCCACATTTGGATGATTAAATCTCCATACTGCTTAGCAATGTGGCCTTTCATTCCGAGCGGATTATTCCGGTTAATCTCGTGCATGTACATCTTCTTCATAAAGTACAATGTCAGAGGCTTTGTGTTTGAGACACATTGTAGCGCAGCATTCATGAAACAAGTGTTGCCCAAATTGTTCAATCCGGTAACACCCTTTTCTGGTTTGTTGACACTGACTGACATTGCCCTCCGAATTCGTTGCTGCTGATCACTGCTATTTCCACCACTTGAAGAACCAACCACAGTGGCAATTTCTTCAGGCCAGGTTTGATCCTTATTACGAGTTTCAATGAGCACATGTGAATTATCCATAATTCCAGCCTCTTCAAGTGTTTGCTCCTCTTCTTCCAGTACTACCAGAAAGGATTGGTCGTCGGGATGTAAGAGGTCAAGTCGGGTATCTTGATGAAGAAGCCGGAGCCTCGTGCAAAGAAAGTTCCACACTTGGATAATTCGTGTTTTTCGACTGAAAGATGCTGTGAAGGATAGTGCTCTGTGGATATGTAATTCAAACAAATACATACGATAAAATAAAATAAAAGTTCATAATAATAATCATCAAAAAGTTGCTTTTTTAATATTTAATTTTTTTAAATTCCTCACCGTTTAGGGGGCGTGATGCCTGAATTCTGCACGAAAGATATTGTGCTACTAAGTGCAGTAGCTCCATACATGCCTGCCATTCCAGCCCATGGCGTCCCAGTACCAGGTGGAATAGGTTTCGGCACAGAACCTCCGATCCCACTACCACTCGGTTGTTGATGACGATATAATAGCAGCGTAAGAGGATACAACTCCAACTCTAGTTTTTTCTCCGTTTCGATGACTTGTCTTGGAAGAGCTATCCCAGCGCCATACCATTGTTGTAAAGCATTCCAAAGCGTTTGAGGCAAAATTTTGAAATCCCGGCCTTCCACAATGTCCGTCCGGAGTCTGCCGCCTTCCCCTGTGAGTGACTGAACTTTCGCCTGATTAGCTGGGGGAGTAACGACTAGGGAAAAGTTATCGATGGCCCCGGGCCTCCGAGGTTTTCGACTTGTTCCACCAACAGAGAAATTTGAAGAGATACTGCTAGACCCGTTGACTGAGCCGGTCAGAACCTTTCGGACACTTCCAGGTGAATTAACAGGACTAGGTGTACTACTGTCAAAGAATATAATTAATTGATGTATATAACTGGCAAATTGACTAATTGTGTACAAGTTTCTTATATTGCATTTCAAAATGTTTTTAATATACAAACCTGGAGCTGTCCAGAGTAGCCAGAGACAAACTACTGGAGCTGGTCTTCTGATGCTGGCCCATCAAGGCCACCGAAGAAGGTCGATCAGTCGTGACGGATGGAGCATCACTGCTAGGTTCCTCTTGTTCAAAAGCGTTAATGGAAGTAACGACAACGTTCTGACTAATGTCACTGGCTACGTCTGCGTTGGATTTTCGCATTGACCAACATGTGCGTGAGTTTCCTCCCCCACCTACATTACTACTGTTAGCGCCTCGTACTCTATTATCTGAACTATTACTATTTGCACCGCTAATGCTGTTGCTATCACACATTATGTTCCCGTTGCTGCTGCTATTATAGCCTCCTCCAATGCTTCCGGAGCTGTTATAAATCAAAATTAAGGGTTAGTTAATAATATTTGTATACCGGCACATTTATTACAAAAGAAAAATAACCGTCAAATAAATATACTTTGCATTACTTACATTGAACTAAGACCAGAATCACTGTTGCTCATAACTTGGGGTGGATTGGGATTTGCATACTGGACCCAGACATTCCACCAATCCATTGATATTACATACCATATTTGACCACCATGAAATCCGCGCTTTTCTTCACGAGTCAGCCAAGAAATGACAACATCGTACTCCTCAGCGGGATCCAGTGGTTTGAGACCAAAAACAATTTGGCAAACTTGATAAATTAAAGTGAGGAATTGTTCCGGAAGTGGATTGGAAAGTGACCAGACTAGATATTCTTCCAGTGTCATTCCTCCATTTTTGTCGTTTATGCTGCTTCCAGCATTGTTCTTGATTTCATCAATGTATACTGAATTATCCTTTGTTACGGCGGAAATAATGTCTTCCTTTGGATTTGTATCTGACATTGTTTCCATCAGGACTGACTTCATTACGCAAATCATCTTCTCCACTTCCTTGAGCGAGAGTAAGCCATCTTTATCCAGATCAAAGACTTTGAAGCAAACTGTAAATTGATTAAAGGAATTAGCTCATCAACTAATGCAACAAATATTTTACATCATAGTTTGCACTTGCATCTCAAGTTTGTTTTATCCGTTTTCCTCCTTATTTTTTTCATCTAAATACTATAATAATAGGTTGCATTTATTACGCACATTTTTGACGTTCAATTGGAGGTCCTCTGGCCGCAGCGGATATTCCACAAGCCATTTCCTTAAAATCAATGTGACCATCTCGATTCTCATCAAAAGCATCAAAGAAGCCTTGAAATATGGATTCAGGCAACGGTGGGGAGACTAGGGGCATCAGTGTAGCAGGATCCATCTTCCCACTTCTTGAATGTGACTGAAGTTGCCAGTAGCGCTTCTCAAGCTCAATTATATCTTCTTCCTCCACTGAAAAAGTTTGGATTGTTTACAAAAATGTATTTATTACTATTATTACAAAAAAAGAAATAGCTACAAATTTAACTTTAGATTTAGAAACCCTCTGTACTTACAGTGAGTGACTCCAGCCAGAGTCTGATAGAAAGTTGGAGTTTCATGATCATCGGAGAGGGTGAAATGACTGTACCGGTATCCAGAGCTGGTTGTAGACCTTAGTTTATCACTTCCAATAAGCCAGCAAGAAATGGAAGTAGCATTAGGATTTTCTAGAAGCCACCTTCGGAACAGATCGTATTCTGAAGTATTGTTCTGTAAAGCAAATTAACATACTCTTGTTATCAGTTTCCAATTTCTCGACAGAATAAAGCTTTATCAGTTCTCATAAATAGATAATACAGTAAAAATTAATTCGAATTTACCTGCATAAACAACCTATAAAGACTATCAGGTACGCTACAACCTTCGACATCTTGAATAAATCGAATGAACTCATCCCTAACGATTACGTTCTGATCGTTGCAGTAGAAGGAAAATATAACTGTAGAAATGTAAATACAAAGAATTGTCATAGTTAACCATTTATAGATTAGTTAAAAATTCTAGTTTTAAAACGAAATAAAGTTTATAATCCATACAGCGCAGTTTTTCTTCTTGTGTGCCCTTCGTAAGGAGAACCAGCGCTGTTACCAGATCCTTAAACTGAATTCCTTTGCTTGTCCCTCCGCACGCCGCATATATATCCTGTAATGAATCAAGTACCATTAAATATTAGATTCTTGTAAAACGCGTGAGTAGTTTTCAAATATTTTATGCAGAACATATAAACTATGAGTCCTTGAGTAATAGAAAAAGTAATTGTTGCTTACCCCAGCAATGCCATTAGGAAATAAATCGCCCAACACTTCACCCGTAAATGCCTGTTTGCTCATGTGACTATTCTGAGTGACCACTCTCTTAAATGCATCGTGAAGCCGGCGGTATTCTGCTTCCGTAACTACAAAATCAATTAAACAATTTGGTAATATTATATTTTTTACAACTCTAACTAACATTACAAAATTACAATAACATAACAAGACTGTGGGTGTCTTACTTCGAGATCGAGCGTCTTCATAAGAAATGCAAACAGCTTTGTGCTCCTTCTGTCCCAAATAGCCGGAGATGGAACTGATGATTGACTTGAACATGATGATGGCAGCTGACCTTATGGCGCTTCCTCAACTTCAACTATGATTACTTTATCTCTTTGAACACCTAACTTATACCGTACCTGCTCTTTGACACAACAACTGCCAAACCCCGTTACATTTTCCCGGCATTGTTGTAATTTTAAATTATGAATTAAATTACTTGAAATATTTTAACTATTTTATTCCTCCTTAATTTAAAAGTGTCGACGCTCCCCCAGTTTCACAATGTGACACATGTACCCAACCATAAATTCAGCGGTACTATAATTTTTTTTCAATTTAATTACTCTCAACTAACTACTCGTTGTTTACTACACTTCTCCTTGACAATAATTAAAGTTAAAATAGTTGCTTAATACTATATCAAAAACTAACAGAATACATATAAATTAAATTACATAGATTGCGACGATACAATTTGATTAAATTATTTTCCAACCTAATTCCTTTATTTAATTTGTTGAAACTTATTTAATAGTTGCCTAAACAATTGGCATTGATTGAATATTGTACGATAGAAATGTATTGACATTGAGACCTTAAACCAATTTAGCCTCCTTACAACCTAGCGTTCCGAACCTCCTCAATTCTTAATTAGCTACACACCCCATACCAATTTGGAACGCTAAGATGTAAGAATGGATAAAATGATAGCGATTATAACTTGTCACCAAATCCAGCACAAATTCAATCCTCCAATGTCCAACAAACATTGACCAATTAGCACTCCCTTTTATCTTCCCACACACTCAACACTACACTTAATTGTTATCCCATATCTGCCAACTAATTAGCCAGTTAATGAGCCAAACAACAACTTTAATTAGTCTCTTAGAAGCCTCCCTTCCCCAGTTCACTGTTGACTGTCACCACCACCACCCCATACACTCTACATTTATGTTGTTGATTACCATCCGCAACTAACAATTTTATTGTAGCTCATCCACCACATTACAAATCACAATTAACCCTCCGCCTTATCTGACATTCTGAGCTCTCCACATACGTATATCAGCTGAGCTGTTCCAGAACAGTGGACAAGACTGGAAGGGACTCTCCCCAAGCCCAACAATCAATTCACTATATTTTACCCTAATCCACCCAGATTACTTTGATTGTTCACCAGCTGACAGCAACCACAGCATGATGGGGGGAAGTCAACGATGATGATGAGCCCATCTCGGATTAGTTCTCTCTTGGTCTTGGGATGAATCAAGTCAAGACGATATTATACGATGACAACAACATAATAAGGGCTATTTTATATATATTATCAACTTACGTGCAAAAAATTGATAAGTACACTCTCATTAGCTCAACAATGCAAATATATATTGTTTCGGATTGCAAAAATAGAGATCTATTCTCAGCCCCACTATTCGGGCAGAGTCCGTGAGCAAGATGTGGATGACCACAACAACATAACAATATACTTATGATATGATGATGGGAGCACAACGACTGTCCGAATCCTCACTCCTTACCCATTCTAGTGAAGAGCCAGCACAGATTTCTACGTAGTTGGAGTATTGTAGAGCTTCACCATCCTCATCATCATCATCCTCCTTGACTCCCTCACTTGCACTGCATATTCCGTAGCCTAACCCTTTTTTTCGCGAATCTCAACACAGATCAAGAAAGGAAGAGTGTATGTGCAAGCAGTAGAATGAAAAATGAGGCTGTATGCTCCTGTCGGGTTTATTCCATTGCATTGTGCATTCTTCATCCTTTTTTTTGCCATGTATTGGTTTGCTGCTCTTCTCATGTCTGTTCTGTCTGTCTGAAGAGGAATGTCAGATTCCTTTTTGCATGGAGAAGGAGGAAAGGGGTTTGAGATATGTATTGCGAAAAAAGGAAGGTTGATGATGATAATGATAAAAACTTCAATTTGGGATGGGAAGGAAAGAACGGGAATATTTTGCGGAAAGGAGGAAGAGCGTATGGAGAAAAAGGAAGGAATAAATGGCGTGGGTTTGTTAGTAAAAAGGAGATAAATGATGATACGAATGCTTCATTTGAGCTTCATGAGGAGGAGTATAGTAATTATAATTATATACATAATACATGTTTGTCATGTCATAATATTCGCGACTTGATTTGAGAATGGAGTGCAGCTGCAGAACTAGGTTGTTATCATCATGCTAATGTATGTTAGTTGACTCGGTTCTGAACGGTCTGATTGACTTTGAAATGGAATATGAATGACTATGAATGAATCAATATTTTCAGGGAGTATTACATTAGAGAGGAAAAAAAGATTAGCAAAACAATTCGTTCCATGATTTAATTACACTCAATTACAGTTTACAGCCTTCCAGTTTTTTAAATGTAGTTATGATTTTAAAATGGGAGGAGTTCATGGCTAAAATAGCATTGTCTGCTCCAGTCCATGTTTTCCCGTTTCATTTCAGCAGCTATATATGTGCATTTGTGCACACTTGGTACTTATGCATAAATTCAAGCTTATTCATTTTCAGTTTTTCTAAGCCATGTCTTCATTAATATTTAACACCCTTGCATATGTACGAAATGGATTAATAAATATGCGCTACGGCGTAAATGCACGACGACGACGACAAGAGAGCGTGAATGCTGATTGAGTAGAGGATCAATGAAAAAAGGTGTTTGAATTTGATTGCTTATAGGATTTTGAGCATATTTTACTTTGATTTGTTTTTACCAAGGTCCAGTTATATATTCCCGTAGGCATCTATTTCATTTTCCACCCACCACATTCCACCATGACTGTGATGTTTAGCTTATCGGATAAAATTTGTTTTCATATATCGATGTTATCACGGTGGTAATAATGGCTCACTGCGTCATTAATAATTTTAAAATAAATATATATTTGCTCAAATCTTATGTTATGTAACAGCTGGACATCATGTCTTGGTGTATTCCATGTGATAATAATAATGATGGTTGATATATTGATGACCGATTCTACTATTACTGGACGATAAGTTTTTATATGAATCTGTCAATCTGCAGAATGGGATACTCTGTCTGGCTGGGGCACCTTGAGAAGCTCACCGTTTGCCAACTATGGCCTCTACGCCGTCAAAAAAAAATGATTTTTTAAATCAAAATCAAAGTCCATTATTATTATTGGTAGAATTATGTTTGGAAGATGACAGACGACGACATCCAAGCGTTTGTCTGATAACAATGAGCCGATAAAAGAAATGTTAGTTTCTATGGAGTACTTGGAATATTAAGTATTGGAATGATCGCAATTGCCCTCTCAACAACGTCAACATTCCTGTCAGAATTTTGAGGCAAATATTAACCTTATCTGCTTTCCTCTCCTATGTAATTTAATGATTGAAAGCTATCTTTGCAGATTTGCTTCGAGCATGATGATTTGTATAGAATAAAAATTGAGTTAATTATTACAGCATCAATTTAAAAAATTGTTAGGTGTATACTTATTTTTGGGGGGATATTTAATATTTTATCAAAATGACTGATTAAGCGTGACAAGGTAATGATAGCGATAACGTAGACATATGTTTAAAAGGTACGATATTTAGCAACAGCTGGAATACTGCAAAATCAATATGATCTATATACCAGGTCAATGTTGGGCTTTGGTGCTAATCACAATCTTATGTAATTTTATCGCTTATCATTATCATTTGTATTATTAAATCAAATATTTAATGGAATATTTTTAATAGGCATTATTGATGATGTTGAATATAGTAAAAATAATAGATGCCAAAACGTAAAATACATAGTTCATTCGGTTACTACTAATAGTATAATGATTGGATCAGATGGAATATAGATTAAAAGTTATTAGATTTGCAAAATTATACTAAATAAAATACGAAATAGGGAATAACTTAATGTTAGTCAAGTAAAAAGTAAAAATGGGGGAATGTGGGACTGCTACGACTTGTTGGCAAGAAATGCAGCTTTTCCTGTTACGTTTTCAGTTTTCATTTCGACAGTCAGATTTTAACAGGTCGCTGATAAAATTTGTGAGATATATGGCTCCCTGTAAAAACTGTATGGAGCAATCTACTAACTTCCCCGTCATTTCATGACTTGCATCATGATTCATGATGCATTTTTATATAGTTGCAATTTGCAATGGATGTAAATCAGATCCTTCCGACTCTCAGACACAAACTTCTCGAATTTTCTCCATGCAGTGTTCTGAGCTCCAATTGAGTTTAAAGCTTCAATTGTCAAGCATAACGCAATTATTCAAACGTTTCAGGGAACTCAGGGAATCGTACAAACTTAAAAAAATATTTTGGGGCATTGTGATCTATAGATGAGTTTAAAGAAAAATGTGCAGTTAATTATAATTACTATACTCTATTAAATGTCGCTACTATAAAGATGTACCGAGTAAATCATCTATACAGTCCTGGTTGTTGGCATTATTATTAAATCTTTATCGATGAGTGTGGAATTCTATTAACTGGGCCAAGTTGTAAACTTTTAGTCAAATGAAAACAAAACGACCTGGTGCCCACCTGCATATTATCATCCTGCCCATCTCTCTCCTTTAGGCATTTTTAAAAAATGATTTAGAATTTTATGAATATCACTCTGAAAGAAAACTCAATGTTTATCCTACATACAACCTACGTAAATGTATGTTGGATTTTTAAATTACATAAAATATAAGTCCACATACACCGGTGACAGCAAATTACCTCACATATTTACGTGTGCTGTAATTGCAACTTCCATGTAGACCAAAATATAGCCACTACACTGCCTTGTCATTAAAACTATTTTATTACTGCTTCATATTATGGCGGTTTGTGAGCTTGATACCAACGCGACCTGACCATAACACAGAAAGTTAGCTTTCGTTTAATTTCAGCTTGTCAAAATTTTCTAATGTGTTATCATAAAACGGGGAATAAAACGCTGATGATGACAGATGTACCAAATTACTAATGGTGGGCTACGTTTTACTGCTTTCATTCTTATTTCTCATCATCGCGCTGACTCATCAAACAATAAAATCAAAATGAAACTAGTTAGAAATAATGATCCACGTTACATCTTCAATATATTCTTCTAAAACAAGCATTATCGAGATGGACATGAACATTTATTTCTATGATGATTTTTCCTCTCCTAAGTCCCTTATCACTGCTCAAAAAAAACGCTTAATTGCTCAAATAATTACATTAGATATACACAAAGATAACTACAAATCCATCATTTTAAAGCGTTTTCACAGGTGTAGCATTATACCCATACCCATTTTTGCAAAATATAGCGTATCTTCAAGACTCTAACTAGCATTTCAGCTACAACAAAGTAGTCTGATCGGGGGCGTTCTAAGACATTGCTTCACATTGGTATATTTTTACATGCGTGCATTAGCTTCTCTCAAGTTGATTAACGATCATGAATTATGGTTGATTAGTTTGGATATATCATCTCCGATCCATCGATCATATTTTTTCTAGAAGGCTCCATGACGCTATGTTACATGAATTGTAATCTAGTACGTAGTTCTGCTGACTAATTAGTAATTTAAGGTTCACTCCATGGTTCACCAGAATCTTTGCAGATTTTTATCATGCACATATTTGTAATTACCTAGAGCCAATACTATTAATTGCATATGTGGTACATAATAATAAAAGCCTTTAGTTTATGTATAACTTGCAGAAATCATCATTAGCGCAGTTTTATTATCTGGTTTTGCGGTTCATAACGCATTGGAATATGCTTGGATGCCAATTTATTGCCGTTTTCGTCAGTTAGTCCACGTCAGCTTTCCCAACATCTATTTAATTCTTTCTGGATTATACTATGGATAAGTAGATAATTGCAAGGTAATACTTTATGCTGATGATTATAATTGCATGGATTGCAAATTTGCCAATCACAAGTCTAAGATATGATACTGAACTGAAACCCTTGTGGCTCATAAATGTTCATGTTTTCCCTCACCTCATATTCTTTCATTATCATTATCTTCCATTTCTAACTACTTTAACTAACCCATGTAAAAAAAGGGAAAAAGTTTGTCCAAAGTCCATTACCTCCAGAAATCTGCAAAGAAATACACGGACCTACTCGGAAAAAGAGAAAGGTGATGAAAACAGGGGCATAAAAACTGCGAGAGCTGTCATTTCGCATGGATAGGCTTGCTGCTGCTGCTTTGCAGACACTTTTCGCTGTAATAAACATAAAGGTACTTTTTTCTACACAAGGAAAGTTGTTCGTTATCTATCACTTGTGTAAGCCAGGGAGATACTAGATACCGGGTGGATTTTTTACTTCCTTCAGCAAAAAATAAGAAACACGTCAAGTCAAAGTGAGAAGGGTAGTGAGAAAGAACGGTAGAGCTGAATGGACAGTTGCCAGAGAAGGATCATCTGATAGTTGATTTAGGAGAAGTAGAAAAGGTTAAAAACTTGTAATTGATTTCTTGTAAAAGACCATTTCGTAATTTGTAAACCCTTTTTTGTCGTAACTTCAGTCAGTAGTTAAAATTCTAGTTAGAAAGTATAATAGTCAGGGTGGAGTTTGTGCTAAATAGTATTGAATACATTCCAATATCAATTCCAAATTTAAAGAGAGAAACCAAGGCCTCATCCTGCCAAAAAAAAAATACTGTAAAATTTTTTTTTGTGAGACAAGGGACGGCTCCAGTGAGATAAGAGATTGATATCTATTAAGGAAGATAACTAAATATTTTTTTACAGAAATTTACAAGAAGTAATTCATGATTAACTGCTAACTATTTAAAGCCTGGGGTTCGTCTGAAGTTCTGTAACTCCGGAGGTCTTCATTACTACACAGAAGTGAGTCACTGGACAAAGTGTTTGACAGGTATGGGGTGAAGTTGGATTCTTAAAAAGATTTTGTATTACAAGCTTTTGAGAGTTTTTCGGGAATTTAATTGTTGTATTATTTATGCATTACGTAGCCAATAGTTGGATCTGAGAAATTGGGCGTTGCAGATTAGCAGTTTTGGAAAAGGATGGGAAGACAAACTTACATCATGATCCCATACGTACTTGTACTATTGATCCAGTATTTTCTCTTTGATGCAGTTGGAGCAACGAATTGCAAGGGATGTACTCCTCTGGATACCTATTCGTTTGAAAAAGTAGGAATTTAAAATGATCTTTCAAAAAATTTCAAACCAAATAATGCCATTTATAATTAACGTGTGTAATTAATGTACTTTGTGATTTTGCCATTTCATTCTTTAGGATATATAGTCATGTCATTCAGTTCATAATTTCCTTATGCTGACGTGTAAAAGTTTCGGTTAATGTCACTGACGATGGTCAGGGTCTTACATATCTCGCTAGCAGTCGGTGCTCGAGTCCTTGAGAGTGCTGAAGAATAGGTTAATGCTTTCAATTTCCAAGGTAGAGTAGTACAATAGCTGTTTGAATGATGTCAATAACAGCGTTATGGAAGTTTTAGTGGGGCTGTTAATGATTTTTCATGGCTGGGACTACGAGTCTAGAGTTGAGAGTAGATATGAAAGTTTTGTATATGAAAATTGAAATCCACTTTGGGGGAAAAGCTATAAAGGAAGTGTGGGAGTTATGACAACGGAGAACATAACAACAGAATACTGGAAGGCTGGAAGGGAAGCAGGGAGCAAGTGTGAAAAATTAATGAGCTCACAAATCAATATAGATTGTGTCAATAGATGCTAACACTAGTGGGACGTTGGGGGCAAGCTATGCGAAATAATCCTAAGAATGTTTTAAAAAGCGTTATAGTTATCATTTATATGAACCTTTGGCGTTATTTCAATATGTAAATCCGAATTGATGACTAAAAGGCTATTCTGAGCTTATTATTTACTTTCGTTTTTGTTTTAATTCACAGGTTGTTGGAAAATTCAAAGCAACTTTAGTAAAGTTTGATGTTGCCTACCCATATGGCGACAAGCATGATGAGTTCGGCAAAGTAGCCGAGGCAACACGTGGCGTCCAAGATCTCCTAGTTGCCGAAGTAAATGTCAAAGACTATGGAGACAAGGACAACTCCGACTTGGCGGAGAAGTATGAAGTCAAGGCGAAAGACTTTCCGGTCCTCAAGTTGTTCAGAAACAGTCTAGACGATCCGATCCCATACACCGGAGAATTCAAACAGGATGACATCGTAGGGTTCGTGAAAAGCCATACCGGAGTGTATATTGGCTTACCTGGCTGCATCGAGCAGTTTGATCGGATCGCTGGAGAATTCATAAAGAACAAGGAGCAACGAGCAAAATTAGTGCAGAATGCGAAAGACCTGCTTGCCAAGGGAATGGACACGCCAAAAAATGAAGAAATGGCCAGTATTTACATAAAGCTTATGGAAAAGGTGCTGGAGAAAGGGGATGAGTTTGTGAAGAATGAGATCCAGCGACTTGAGAACTTACGAAAGACTAAGGTATCTGTTGACAAAAAGGAGAATTTGCAAAAGAGGCTCAATATACTGCAATCCTTTTCCCATGACGAGCTTTGAAGCGTGCGTATTTACCAACGTTATCTGTAATGAAATTAAAGGCACATTAGGGTTTGTGTAAGGCGGATTGTTTACAGTTAGGGATTGTGATTGATTTCAATTAGTTACATTATTAATTGTTGCATCATGAAGCACAGCAGCCTTGGAATTGGAAAAAAATGTTCTGAACGCTCTCTGTTTTGTACTTGTCTCCTCCAAAGAACCATTTATTTATTTTTCAAGTTTGTTACTATTTTTAATTTAATATTTTATTGTATGCAAAGATACTTCACCGAGTAGCAAATAACCATAGTTCATAATGTATTGGATCGTTTACCAAGTTTACCAATAATAATATATTGTTACTGTTAAGTGGCGGATGGATGGTATTAGTTAAGTTTTGTGTGAATTATATGCAATGGATTAATTGATAATAAAATATACATTCAAAAAAACGTCTCTCAATCTTTTCAGGAGTGTTGACCTTTCTTTAGGTAAACTTTGCCCTGATTACAAGTTAGAAAATTGCATGGAAAGCGAAACTCATAAAAAGCGCATATTAACATGATTACTATTCATCCATGCATATTTGGCAAAAAAATATGCTAACGATTACAAATAAATCACGTATTTAGTAGAGATAAGAATGTCACAACAGGATTCTCTTGATAATACATCAGTTATGTATAATTTATTTTCATTTTAAATTCACGATGAATCATCAATTCCATATAAAAAAGAAGAATATAATATGCAATAATGCAAGTTTTAGAACAGTCCAAGTGATTGTATTACACTATTTAAATATCCAAACAAATAACGCCGCAAATATCGCGATATTATTCATGGTTCATGAGTTTTTGATACACATTAACTGGTGTCCCACTACATATTAGAGTCTAAACCTCTACTCGAGAACAAAACTCTTACAGTATAAAAAAAACCACGCAAATCCTACAATTGTTAACACCATGGAATCGCACCACCAACTTACAAATGACAACGAGCGTGCACCATTATTCGCTTAACTACATCTGCGATAGATTAGTTCGAGAATTTATTTCGCCAGTTTCATCCCAGTCATTCATAGGTTAAACAATTTACGATAAATGAGCGCTAGATCATATATGTATAACTATTGGCATAATCTAGACTGGGGACAATGACAGATAAGTACGCTTACTGGATTCTCGAGTCGTCTGCTTGTCCTTGAATATTTTGCTACCTACTGACAGTTGAGACAAATACGAATTTATATTTTAAATACACATGTAGTAACCGGCAGTATAGAGTTCGTTATATACTTAGTTCTCGTTTTATCAATTAAACGAAATAACTGAGGCTTCCAACTCACGGTTGAAATATCTTAATCACTGATTCTCATCCTTCCACTGTAATGGCAAACACTAAGACATGATTGCAAATGATATACAATAATAGGGAGCTAATAAATAAGTGAATACTTAATTAACTATTTAGTTTTACTTTCTATAGCTATTTATAGTCTAAAACTACTATAATTCTACTAAAGTTGAAACTTCACGAACCAGTTCAATTAAAATTAATGAGACTTAGATCATCACCAGAAACACAAAAAATATTTTTGCGTATTATCTGTAGGTTGAAGCAATGTACAATTATTGATAGTTAACAATGTTAAAATGTTGCGAAACTAGTGCTTGTATTTTACATCATTGTTGATGGTAGTTAGTGTTCCTGGATGGGTTTGCGTTGTTGTGAAAAATCCCTAATAAGTATCTAGCCATGGCTAAATTTACACGAAGTTTGAAATCGGCTTCTCAGTCTTATCAATCGGAAATATTGGGCTCTCTAGTTTTTTACCTACTTTATAATGTAACGAAAACGTTGACGTAAGTACAAGTATTTGTAAGTATCAGTAAATTGTTGATTCAAGTTATATTCATTGTAGTAATCATGTCAGATCACAAAACGTATAATATATTTTACGAATTTACAAAAAGCGAACTTTTCGTATCAAGTGATCTCTACAATTAGGTTTCACCTGAATTCAGCGACGAGTGCTTTTGTGTAGTTTCAATGAGCTCT
Organism: Lepidocyrtus paradoxus; assembly: GCA_034696885.1. Taxonomy (NCBI): domain Eukaryota; kingdom Metazoa; phylum Arthropoda; class Collembola; order Entomobryomorpha; family Entomobryidae; genus Lepidocyrtus; species Lepidocyrtus paradoxus. The sequence continues at coordinate 18,168 of JAQGAH010000365.1, read as the reverse complement.
TTGGTTAAATATTTAAACGCTACCGTAGAAAATGATATCACTCTAATCAAAAACTGGTAAGACGATGATGATGACATCGTCTTCAATCTTTCAATTTCAATCCTGTAAGTAAAATTGCATACTTGAAACCCAATTGGTATTCGAAACCTAGCATGGATAATGGGCACGCACAACACAGAAGGGAGAGAAAAAGAGAGTTTAAATTTAAAAGAACAATTTCAAAATGAGACAGGAACGAGCATTTAACAACAAAAATTTTCTCAGTCTTCTTCCATAATAATTCCTAGTAAGTCGTCTACAATATCAAGAAATCCTTTGAAGGAGTCCTCCTCCTTGATGTCAAGCGCATAGAATTTTTTCCGAACCATACTATGCCCTTCGAGAATAGTTACAGCGGATGAACAGACCTTCGCCAGTTCCGGCTGCCCTGAAGGGACACTTGGCAAGTTGTTAGACCTGGCATTCTCATACCTTAGCACATCTCTTATGTCCGAGTTTATAAATAGTTGAAGCTTGGATTTGTCGTCATCCGAGAGCAAGTCAATCTTCATCATTAGACCAACATGTGGGATTGACAAACTAATGTAAGATGATAATGGCGTTAGGCAGCTCCCGATGAAGTTGTAGCCATTTAAGCACATCCTTGAGTCGCGCACGTAGACGCCACAAGTGCGGAAATTTTTCACGACTAGCAACGTGGCAAAAAGTTTCATCGCTTTGGAGTGCACATAGTATGTGCTATTCTAAAAAGTCAGAAACATATCACAAATGATATTATAAATAAACTTCAAGTTGCACTCATGTTGAAGTATAATTATTCTTACTCCAGGGCAATCAAACAAGATGTAATCCCCATCTTTAAGTTCCCCAATTGAGCCAAATAGCCATTCAGGATTTTTAATAATATAACTGTAATCATTCAAATCAAACTAAATATAAGGATAACCACAAATTAGGATTTGGATTTAAAAGTGTCGCATACCCTAAAACCATTTCGAACCCTGCACCAGTCCCCGGTGACGCTTGTTCCGCTTCCTCGATGTCACCGCTTTTTACGACGTCCCGAATGTCTGCGATTGGATGATCATAAACTAGTTCCCCACGCGTTGGATCTAAGTTAACAATCCGCATTTTTCGACCTCTTGACTCTGCATACTTTGCCATAAGCTTACAATACGTGCTCTGGAAGTAAAAAGAATGACATTAATTACAGTTTACACTCCAATCATGTTTTTTTTAAATTAGTGGTTAGCCTTTATTCCATTAACCTTCCCACTATCCTTCATTCCCATGAGAATCTGCGCATACCGCATGGTGAATACCCTCCCCCCCCCCCCACAGAACCGACTTTCTCCGCTTCACAACTTTCCCAATGATTATCCCAGAATATGATTCAACACAAACTTACTTACGTAACTACCTATAATGCTAATTTACAAATACTTAAACAGACCACACTCCCTCTAAACACAACCTGTCAAGCGGGCTTACAGGGCAGGGGCCAACAAACCATGCATATTTACCCCACATGGTCGTCACAAATCATTTGTGTACTAGTAAGCTGCATCATGAAAACTTTTTTCAGCCAAGTGGAGATTAAACTAAACTCTTTATTGGGTTCATAAGCACCCGTTCATCTTCAACTCAATTGTACTCCTGACAATTCATTTACTAATCAACTTATTAGATTAGAAAGGCAAAGCAATTATGCAAACTTAGGCTGACTGAGCGTTGTCTTAGGTCACTTTATTTTTAACTCGTTGTCCGATGTTCAGTAAAAAAAAACTTTTTTAAAGCTAATTGAACCTGCGGCTAATTCCCATTTAGCGTAATAAGTGAAAACTCTGCACGTGTCAAGTAAGTTGCTGAAAAAAAAATGTTTCCAGTGCTTAATCAGGTTAAGCATGGTCCACACTTCTCCTTATTTACTCCATCATCCCAGCAGCATCAACAACATCAATCAAGAAAAGACTCTTCCCTGCCTTGATTGATGGTTATCGACAGCTCCTCTTATCAAGTCGTTGTCTTACCAGGAATCCCCTCTACTGGTACTGGGCTCTTGCTGGTTCTAGACAGGAGATTGAAAAGTGTTGGTCACCATTTAAACATATGAGCCACGGGAAGCGTTGAGCCAATAAACCATTCTAGTTCGGCTCATGAGGAGGATGTTGATACGAACAATGCATATGATGAAGGTGTAGAGGAACCAGGCAAACAGACAGACTTTTTTATGAGCTTGTTCAATGCACGGAAAGTGCAGCCCTCACGGGTATTTCTGCTGGTCTTTGCCTCTCCCGTCATCCTTGTCTAGTGTCTAGTCACCTGCCAAACCAAACCAACGCAACGCTCATGATTATGATCCTCCGACGGAAAGTAGTAAAGCATGCCATGATATGAAAAAATGATCAGATGCAGCAACTGCAAATCAAATAGTGTTGTAATTGTAATTACAAACAATTATGCATGCAACTGTCAAAATTCTATGCTGGTGTTTGATTGCAGTTTTTTTATCAATATGACAAATGATGCATCGGGTCGTTTACATTTAGCCAGAGCTGAGAGAAGGCTTATCCTTGATTTTAAAGGAACCCTGAACTTGGCCTCTTTTCAACGACTGACAGGTATACAGCTATGTCGTGTTTATTTGAGGAAGGGACCTTAATAAGGTACTTTTTTATGATCCCATCATATCATCAATAATATTCTCGTGTCAAGTCATTGTTCTCACAGTTGATGAAAGCTACATCTCTGATTTTGAGTGGCGGCCCATTCAAACTGTAAAGTACAATCCTGTCATATTTTTATTGTCCGTGCATATGTATAGTGCTGGCAAGGGAAAAGCATTAGATGAATGAAAACTCCTCTTGTTTACTTTCGCACTTGTCAGCGAAACTGGGCTGACTTATTTCCTTAAGAAAAAAGCATTGGCTGGTCTACTACACCTCCCAGCTTGTCAGTTTTCAGTGGTGTAGTAGGGGAAAAAATTACTCATCCTCTTAATTTTTCCGGCCTCCTCAGACAACACCTAATAAGCCTATTCATCTCCTGCTGGGAAGGATATCGAAATCGATAAGCAAGGACTGATTCTAAAACTGCCTATAGTTTAGTGCCACTTTTACTATAATTGTATGTATGGTGTAGTGGAGGTTTAAAACGAATTTTAATTACTGCTACGATGGTAAGTACACATTATTGGCTATTGCTAATTATGATGGGGGAACTAATTTGATTTTGTAATAATGTATTTTGACGGATTTGGTTGAATATATTTGGTCAAAATATTTAAGGCTGATGACAGATTTGGAGAGGTTAGGTGAAGGTGGTAGGGGAGATGAATTGAATTGATAAATAATTTGTAACTTAATTTTTCCAGGCGTACCACTCCCAATTACAGAGCAATAAGGTGGTGGGGAACATGGCCATCCTCCCAATAAAAACCCAGGTCAGGGGACCTGCGCCAATGCACGTGGGCGAGATAAATGATATCATTGATGAAGCGCTTTACTACTTTAAGGCGAATGTGTTCTTCAGAAATTACGAGATTAAGGTGAGTCACCAGTCGAAGCTGAATGCTTAGGGTGTTAATCATAATCATAAATTGCAAGTAGATACATACATTGAACATTGACTTAATTTTTGTAATTCTAGAGTGAAGGGGATCGTCTCCTAATTTACGTGATTCTATATATCAGCGAATGTCTGAAGAAGTTGGCGAAATGTACAAACAAAAACCAAGGGACTCAGGAGATGTACACCCTAGCCATTAGCAAGTTCGACATTCCGGGGGACCCAGGCTTCGTATTGAATTCTGTTTACGCCAAACCAGCCAATTCCAATGATGCAGGTGGGTTTCAAAGAACATGTTATTCCAGTGACCATTTCTGCAGATTTCCAAATTAATCGGAAACCTAACTGGTACTTATCTTTGGGCCTTGTTTTTTTTAATATTCCTTTTCAGAGTTTCTCCGTTCTTACTTGACACAAGTTAGACAAGAATGTGGTCAACGTGTCTGCGAGAAGGTATTCAATACAGAGGATGGGAGGCCATCCAAATGGTGGCTGTGCTTCGCCAAGAAGAAGTTCATGGACAAATCATTATCTGGTCCTGGTCAATAAGTCATCTTCCAAAAACAATAATGGCTCAATCAACTGAATAATGTATAGCCTAACTACACAAACCAGCATTATTATTCCATTTATCTGTACATTAACTACTGTATTATCATAATTTATTTAGTACAATCCACATATTTAAATGAATTTACACAATGATATACCTATTTCCTGGTTCTTTGACTGCTCCTTTTCATTACTGCCTTTTAACTGATGGAGAATAATTGTTGAGATAAGACATTTGCTGTAATATTTTTAATTGAACTAATCTTATGTGAGTTCAGATTGTTTCGACTATATATGATATACTTAAAAATGAGTTCCGAGTTGTCTCGGTCGGTTTACAATTTTTGGCTGAATTTGTAACATGATCATACCATGAACCAGTGAAATGACAAGACATTTCCAAATAATGTGAGAGATCCGTTCTGTGAAAAGGATTATGGACAGTCATGAGATCATATTTGTAATGGTTCTGTTAAAATACTATATTGCTATGGCATTAATGAAGCCTTAATAAATCTATTCTGAAATGAAATAAATCAAACTTGCCGAATATCTTCATAAATTAAACTCGAGCTTTTATTTTAATTGACTTATAAAATGATAGTAATTCATAATGGATTGTGTTAAAAGTGGTGCATCGTTAGTCGCTTGCATCAGGCCTTGGTTATTTGGTGATAGGATTACCTTGAGGAGGGGGTATATTGTTCCAGTTGAATTCAAACAAAATGCGCTTTATCAGGTGACGTGGCAGATGGGTGAAATAACTGGTGGTTGTGAAACCACATAGCACAGGTGGTGATTGATTTTCTAACACAATTTTTTATAACTTTATTACTGTAAGCATGAATTCCCTAATGGGACTAAAATGAGCAGAGTGCACTGCAGAAAACTACACTAATAAAATATGAATCAAACCAGGCTCTGGTATTTAAACTTAAGGTAGTAATGGTTATGGGAAACACAAAGAGAAGAAATTTGGATAATATTTGCAATCATTAAACATTAAAAATGACTAAAAATATAAACTAGAAACAAGATCTTATCCCTCGATCGAGAGGGAGAATTCCACTCGAAGGAAGGAGAAACAAAGGAACACACAAAGAAGATCATAAAACACATTTTGGCCGTTGCCATCAGACACCAGATACTGATTGATTGCTTATACATCGACTGGTAAAGTTGTAAAGTAAAACTTTAAGTAGGAAGAAGGTCTAATTTACATAAGTTCATCTTTTTTAACTATTTAAGTAAACATCGACATTTGGAGATTCTTGACATCCATTACTAGTACTATCACAAAGGAAAATTATTGTAATATGTAAATGATGATAATAAATGATATAAGCTGCGAATCAAAAATTATATTAATGTTAAATTTAGGGGTAACAATTTAAAAAAGGTCGATGATCTCGAATGATGATCGATGGCCATTAATATTGATAACAACCTAAATTTTTTAAAACATTGCATTGTACGGTATCGAAAGTTTAAAAATTCACATCGCTGCCAAACATTTTGTCACGGATTCTGCCAAAAAATGACCGCATTGGTGTTCTGAATTCGAATCTACAATAAAATCAATCAATTTTGCATCCTTTTCAAGTTATGGCGAGAAAAGTAAAAATTCCGAAACCTCCGCAAACCATGTCAAATATGACATCTAAATGACGGGAATAATGTTCTAAATCCGAATCTCCAATTTTTTAATTTGTTTTTGCACTATTTGGAGCTAAAGCGAGTTTTTAACGACGAAAAAGTGGAATCGTAAATTATTTCAGATTCATATTCCGGTCATCAGTGTGGCCGTGACACAAAATGTTTGGCAGCGATGTGAATTTTTAAACTTCCAATACCAGTAGTTATATGTTCTTTTATATGCTGTTATGCAGCACTAATGTATAGTAATTATAATGTTTAGCCCACAAACTTAACCGTGTAAACCAAAACGGCTATTTTAACAATTATCTCAACTTTGACAATGACAAAATATACAAAACAAATAGAGAATACATCCTTTAAAGACTCCGCTGTATTAGAATGACTTATCCCTAAACAATTAAAGCCTCTACACCTACTACACTTCTAAACGCCAACTACGGTCTGATTGTATTGTAAGACAATATTTAGAAAGAGCTCTAGAATATATTAAAAATTTGCTAGACACCTAGTAAACACAAGAATGTTACGTTCAATTAATGTCAACTACAAGTCCTACAGTTTTTTTTCTTTTTTCTTATACACTTTTTTTAGATCCTACTCCTTTAGTTTTGCACAAACGTTTATATACTTACAAACTTTATCTTATTCTCGCATAAGATAAGTATAGCATAATATTAAGCTTCATGAATTCCATACAGGCAATAGCTAATCTGAAAACACTGTTATAATAATAATAATAATAATATAATGATTCATATACTATATAAGCTATTGTGCTGGTCCTTTTGGGAAATTACTTTTCTCAACCTGTAACTTACCCCATTGAGGGTGCTACTTGTATAAAATTTTAAAAAATAAAATAAAATAATGACCAATGGCTAAGGAAAATCACGGATCACAATCCGGATCCGTAGTCCAGAGTGCCGAGTCATTTTTTAAAATCCATAACATCTGGAATTTTAGTGGATTATGGAATTGCACACTAAAAGTTAGTCAACTTAACTATACTTATATTGTATGAGAAACATTTTTTTGGCATTTATTTGTACCGACTGTAAACAAACAGGCTTTCGTCTCGTTTCTACCTACTTCATTGCCATATCGCATATACATATATTTGGAACGGACAGTTACAATGTTCAGTTACTCAAGTTCAGTTCAGTTATTCGTATTTACAAAAAGATCCTTGTCGTAGCCAAAGATCTGTGAAATTTTTAATGTTACATACATGATGAAAGCTGTAAATGTTATTTGATTGACTTTGTACAATTTTGATTGTGAGCTGCACTTGAAAATGATGACGATGAGACTCCTACGAATCGTGCAGACTTGTTGGAAAAAATGTTTGATTTTTTGTCTTAAAACTATGCAAAGATAATTAATATTTACAGTCCAATTACATTGTTGAACATCCAATACCAATCACATACATTCTTCTAAAACTGCTTTATATATTATTAATATACGTAAAATATATTAATCTTGACTACAACAATCTAATTGAACTATAATTGACTAATCCAGAGTTTGCTATCGAACACCAAATAGATAGGATCTACTAATATCTTATCTTCTATCTGTATCAACAAAAGTAACTATCTATAATTCTATCTTTTATCTAAGCAAATTGTTCAGACTATTTAAAATTCCATCTAGATAGTTAGTGTGTAAGCCAGTGGCACCAAATGCCCAAATCTGCAACATTTTTACATCAATTTCATAGAGAATTGTCGTTGGCTTGTATTCCCAGCCTGTATTCCTCGTAAGACCGATAAACTCTTAAACTTTTTGCCTTTCGCACAGTTTTCCTTGTGTATTCTGTAGTACTAAGAACAACTATCTAACATCGCAAAATTCGGACTAAAACTATCTATCTTTTATCGGTGAATATTTCTAAACTATCTAAATATCCTATCTTCAATCCACATCAATAAAAGCAACTATCTAATATTCTCTCTTCTATCTGTTGTCCCCGTCTGCAAAAGTGTCCAAAATTCTCTCTAAGTAATATCCACAGTTTTAAGCAACGCTATCTACTATCCTATCTTCTATCATCTGTGCGCGATAGCAAACTTTGTTATAATCTAAACTAACCTAGTAATATACGGGGAGATCTCAGAAATTAATGTCCTTTCAAATTTCCCATTCTTGTAACCACATAAGTACTTACTCCGAAGAACCTACAATTTTGTAGGTGGGTAGAGTACTTATGTATGTACATATGTATGTATGGTATGGCTCAAAATGTATGTTATCATAGTATCAATAAATCAAGTATCAATAAATTTAGAGCGGACATTAATTTCTGAAACCTCCTGGTACTTACAAACATTAAAAAATAACGATCAGTATAAATCAAGTAATCACTGTAAAATACTACTAAACATGAATGTATCTCCAATGGAAAAGTATTGGTGATCCGAATCTGTAATCGGTAATCCCAATTTAAAATTTACGTAGTCATTAATCCTCATCTGCATCGGTTGGGATTACAGCCCTGCAACAAAAAATTTTAGATAAAACAGAAATTTTCATTAGTAAATGAAATGACTCTTCAATGCAGAGTATTTATTATATTGCTTACGGAAGCATCATCTCCTCATCATTTAAATCCTCTGGGTTTGCAGCCCTGCAACAAAAAATATTAGATGAAACAGAAGTTTTCATATAAAAGGAGTCTCCAGTGCAGAGTATTTATCATGTTACTTACGAAACCGTTAGTTCATCCTCATCATTTAAATCCTCTAGTTTTACAACCCTGCAACAAAAATATTAGGTGAAACAGAAGTTTTCATATAAAATGACTCTTCTGTGCATATAGTATTTATTATATTGCTTACGGAAGAAGCATTTGTTAACTTAAATCCGCTGGGTTTACAGGCCTGCAACAAAAAATATTAGGTGAAACAGAAGTTTTCATATAAAACGAGTCTTCAGCACAGAGCATTTATTATTTTACTTACGGAAACGATAGTTTGGCCCAATTATAATGAAGACTACTTCCCCAATTTCTCACGAGAACGTAAAATTGTCGATGTCCCTTCCCATCATCAAATTTTGGAAGGTTGCATTCATCAACAAGCTTCGCCAATTTCTTTAAATATCCAAAGGTAGCATATCCCATCGCTCCTGATTTTCCCCGAACAAATGAGTAGTGGGCATAAGTAACCAGTCCAATAACCTCTCTGCTCTGCTTAGAAAGTACATCTTCCACATCTTCGTTAATCCATAGTGAACTAATTTCCTCACTATGCCGAGCGCATACTTCTTCAGAATCTAACTCATTTAGTCTGGACTCCAAGTCAAAATCTTTTGACGTACTAGCTGCTCTACGCGCAACCTTGCGCTTTTTCCTAAGTTGAGCTAATTTCTTCACATGTTGTCGACCAGCTTCTATCCGCCTATCTTCATTATGATCGTTAAATGGATCTTGCTTGATGCCATTATACTCAGAGCGTCTTCCAGACGCAAATTTTTCCAAATCTTCTTTAGTTGGCAAACATATGCAACTTCGTTCTTCTGCCCTTCCGGATACCAAGGTCAAACGGATTGGGACTAATTCAGTACACCTAAAGTACACATCAGGTGATTTGAAATTCTCCAAGTAATATACTAAATCAGCGATCCAGTTGCTTAATTTGAGGACGTGCACTTCCAATTCGTCTTTTTTTTCTATTTCATCGTATTCCACTCTATTAAAAGAGTATGTTACAAAACGAAGCCAGTCAATTGAGAATGGAAAGGCGCAGCCGAGCTTGATGAGATTGTGCCTTTTGGCTGGAGACAGAGCGAAATATTTTGCTTTGATTTCGTCCTCTCTATCCTTCCATTCGTTTTTGTAGGCTATACTATCGGGAGAAAATAATGTACCAACAGCCAAGTCAAGAAGATGCGGATTTTCCTCGAAAGTTAAATAGTCGCAAAATTCTAGTCCGTATACACGAGCATTTCTGAAAATTAATTTTAAAAAAGTCAATAATATAACAGTCAACCCAGCTTCAAATTATTGTTTGATAGTGTGATGGTGTCATTAGTTAGTTTTAGTAATCATCAGAAACACTGACCTGGAAGTAAATGCTAGCCAGAAAGGCATCAACCAGCCACATGGCACAATTACATCAATTCCAACAAACGATGTTGATGATGCATTTTCATTGCTGTTGTGTTCACCGGCGCGGAATATTAAAATGATGGGAATCACATTCATTGCCTCTGTCGGGTCAATTTCCGTTCCTGTAAAAAGAAGAAATCAGATTGAAAAAATTAAGATTGCTTCACCAACAAACACTTTCAATGTTTTTATAGCTTTAGAGACATAAATGGCCAGTAACTAAAAATATTACATGTAATATTTAATATTATATTATAAAAAGTCCAATACCTGGAATCAAACTCCTACCCCTTATTTCTGCAAGTTTGGCATCCGAGAGTTTCGTATGAAGGAAACGCTTGCGAGCCTCTTCATCCCAAATAGGGCTTCTCATGAGGGATGTGGGTTGTGGCGTGCAAAGGATATTTTCTTCGTTTTCTTCAGCAACATCCATCTCTCCCTTAGAAACTTCCACAGAGTCCCCTTCCTTGGGTAATTTTGCTCTTGGATCAACCACATTCAAAGGAATAACGGTGTTATTTGGAATGCCAGCAATTCTCTTTATACTCTTCCAAGTTGCTTCTTGCTTTTGTTGTATCCTTTCTGATCTATCTTCGTCCCCATCCCCTATTAAGCGACCAATCTTCAGGACTTCCTTCAGAAGAGTCAAACTCTTTGTACCAGTCAGCCGAATCCTATTTAGACACCCATCCAAATCCTTCAGTTGAATATTTGTAGTTACATTGTGCCAAGATTTGTTCATTAAAAGCTTCCATGCATGCTTTTGTTCTTCTTTGGACAAAGACTCCGGAAGACCTTCTGGCATCGGGAGATTTACTACTTCCTCGAGTTTGAATACAGATATTATCTCTTCAAGTAGAGAGGACTTTGACGCAGGGTGAACCCACATGATTAGTTTCAAGTTGTCGTCACCCTCAGGGAAAACGACGTATCTGACAGGTGCAATTTGGAAATGCCTCCATAAAGAGCGAACATGGTATACATATTCTTGATTGTAAAAGGGGACTGGATTATCAGTTTCGAATAAGCGTGGCATCAGCGGGTACATCACTTGTAATACAAATCGTTCAGGACCCGTAACTTCCAGGCAGGCTAGGTACGAAAGGTCCTGCATCACCACTCGACTTTGAGCAGCATGGAAGAGGGATCGGAAGCATTTTGCGGTGGGCGCCACCGGAAGATTCTTCTTCCACATTGCTTTCATATGAAACCTATCAATACAAATGAAACTAATTAAGTTGCTTTTCATATGTAAATACGTAATAAAAATCCCGTTAAAGCCTTCTTCCTTTACCTTTTAGCATGCCAAATATGACTTTCTAGCCAGGCGGGCTTGCCCAGTTGCCTTCTATTGAACTCTAATATACCCCCTTTTTTTCGCTTCCTATATTTCCGAGCTGGCCGCTTGGGCTGTTGCAGGTTCCCTTGAGAGCTCTTGCTGCGTTGAGATAAATGACCTTCACGAAGTCGCCGAGGTAACCTTTTCGGATTATGGCTCACTGCTCGACGTCTCATATGTTTGCTCACATGCTGGAAGAAAAAGCCTTTCGTCCTCCCTTGGCTCCCACTTTGACTACTTTCTAGAAAATCAGAAAAACACAAGCCTTTTATTCGCACTGAGCCCACGCACGGACGCGAACATCAAATTACACGCATAAAATCAATGTAGCTAAATTACGTATTTGCTCTGTTAATAATGATATCTCAGACACTCGGGCAGCAACGAAGTTCCGAACGCCCACAGACTGAACTTCGGCAGCACCGTTGTCGGCACTTGCGCCTCCTGAACTGTCCATTTACAGAATTCACTACTGACTACACACTTCCACGATGACTTGTCAACTGTTTCAACCCAATTAGTTCGTCACCCATGCATTCTAATAGTTTATAATTTAATTGACAACTAACAATTTAATTGTACAAAAAAAAAGACTGAACTCTCAACTCAACTGGTGTGCACGTACACGTATACGTATATGCTGTAGATGAAGACAGCAAACAGCCTTATTCACAGAGGTTGGTTCTTTCTTGTTGATTACCAGACAAACCATTTTCCCGCTATGGGGCTCTGAGATGTTCACTTTTCTCCAATGCAATGCAACAAAGGAATTGTGTAGATACAGGAAGTAGAAGCTTGTATGATAGGCTATGTTGGGGCATGCAACTTCAAACATCATGCGAATAAAAATAATGCACCGAGAGTTAAACATAGATCTATCGAAACATAGATCGAATAAATTTATCATTTTATCATTTAAACTTTATTTACATCATTAAATGAGCTCATTATTAAATACCAATTATAAAACTATCAATTACAGGGTACGTTTGACACTACCAAGATTAAACAAGTAATTTTACTACGTATGATATACTGTAATTGGGAAATTAACATGCCGATAATCCAAATTATTAAGAACTGTAGTTGTCGTAAGATAAGTTTATGGATAGTGTAGTTAATCTCTATACAAAAATACTAAATGCAGCCAACAATGAGATTTCTTATGTTTTTTTCAAAGGCTTTTAAATATAATGATTTGATTGTAATTGTTACGGAGAATCGCTATATTTATAAAGCTAATTATCATCTTATCAATGTAAACATTCTTGGCATATGCTAAGTAGGAACTATTATGCATAATATTTACTTCAATATGTCAGTTAATATAGGTTGTAACTGTTAAATTGCCATGTAAACTCTGGCCATGCCATATTACAATAAATCTAAGTTTAGTTAAAACTGGAGTATAGAATATAAATGTGAAGTCATAAACTTCATAAAAAATAATTGAATCATGTCAATTAAGTAAACTAAAAAAGAGGTGCCTCCTTGATCTCACCAAGCACACCGTTTTTGGGTGTCATGGTGGCTGTCTTGTAGACCACCGCAATGTCACCATCCTCCTCCATGGCATCTTGTTGGCTGGGGGAAGCAACTAGTTTTTTCTTGGAAAGCAGCTTGATAAAAAGCGTTTTTAAAACGATCATGGCATACTTCTGCCCAATACACATTCGCTTTCCTTTCCCGAACGGTTGGAAGGCAATATTCTGACGTCTTTGTTGCTCTTGGTCCATTTTTACTCCCTCTCCGTCGAGGAACCTCTGGGGAGAGAATTTTCTTGGAGAGTCCCAGATCTCTTCAGAATTAAGAATTTGGTAAAGGCCGACTTGGATGTGGACATTCTTTGGAATGACGATTTTCCGGAGTTTGTTTTCCCAAGTGTATTCAAATTTCAAATCTTCAACTCCGCTTCTGTAAATTATTAATTTAACTATTAAGCAAGCTGCACTGTTATTTTCATATTTTGGTACAAATTTTAAGGTTTTCATATCATATTAACTAATATAATTGCTAACCTGCCAATAAAAGTAGTTTGTGGAGGATACATTCGAAGAGCCTCCTTAATGACGGCTTCCAAATAGTGGAACTCTGGCAACTTGTCCACCGAAAGGGTTCCGTTGGTTTCATTCAAAACATCAAGAATCTCATTCCTGATGTTATCTTGCACTTCCGGATTCTTCATCAGTAGGTAGGTGATGAAGGCAAGACTTGCACTCAGCGTCTCAAATCCGGCCTCGAAAAACAGGACAGAATTAGGAACCACGGAATCCTCACCAAGTTTTCCACACTCGACAGAGTTTACCATCGCATGAAGAAAATCAGAAGCAGAGGAGGTTTGGGATCTGTGAATTGACTTCAACCTTTTCTTCACTATTTCACCAATGAACTCCCATAACTCAGAGTGTCCCCCAATTCCCAAAATATTTTTTAGCCGCTCCCATTTCACTCTAATTGGCTGGTGAAGCCACCTAATCTCAGGGAGAGACAGAGATACCTTCAAAAGGAGTGTCCCTGTGGATTTAGAAAATTCCTGCTCCACTGCTGACTTGATGGCGGCATTCGGATTGCTTTGGATGTCGGAATCAATTCCAAATCCTGTTTTTCCTATTAAATGCAGGGTGAGGTTCTGGTAAAGTTGATAGAAATCATTCATCGGTGTGATTTTGGACATGAATATCTCCACCAAATCCTGAACGATTGGAGCCATTGCTTGTAATTTGGAAAGAGAGAATCCCTTGTTCAAAATTCTACGTAAATATTTCCAGTAATGAACCGTAAGGTTCCCTAGCATTAGTGCCCGCTTTGGATCAGGATTGATGCCACCAGGAACGCGTCTCGGACGGTCCAGGAAATTATCGCCTTCCTTTGTTTGAATCAGCTCAATTAGATGGAGTTCGCTCACAAGGATGACTGGTTTTGCACCCAAATAATATCCACAAATAGGCCCATATCTGAACCGACAGATAAAATCATAATATGTATCTTAGAACCCGTGTCTCAGAAATCGGGCTTCAACCTAACCATTTTTTTTGTCATGTTCGTTCCTTGGTACTTACTTTTCAATTAGCTGAGAGTCCCAAATCACATTTGGGGTTGCCGAATATTCTCGCAGATTACCCCAAATGAAGTGAGGTTTTGGCCCTGGAATTCCACAATTTTTTAGAACACCCATCCTCAATTTCCGCCGATTTATCGATCGCAACAATTGAACAGCAAATAAAGCACATATAATTATTCCTGCCAACGACACTTTCCACTCCGACAAGTTGGTCACATCAACTGTTGCAGTTTCATTGGCGTTGCAAAATGCGGAGGTCACAACCATTTTTTTTCTATTTATGAAAACTATTAAAATTTGCAAATAGCCCTTATTTGGTCACCTTTCAGGGGCAAAAACTTTACTTAGAATGTGCTATAATTTCGGAACAGCTAATCCCTTTTTATTTTTTTTCTTCCAAAAATAGTGTCATTTCTTATTCTAATTGATAACTGAAATATGATCCATTTACATGATCTAGCCTTAGCTAAAAAGAATTTACTCGCTCATCCAGGGGTTCGAATGAAAATGAAGCTTTCATTGCTGGCAACGTTTTTTGCGAGCAATTCACGTTTTTCTCTGCTTTCCATGTCCATCATTGACTGTGGGAAGCTTTGTGAGTTTGCATGAGAATATTGCTTTGTTTATAGAGCGATTACTTTTGATTTTAAGGATTAAGGATACTTACATGATTTGCAATGGAGAGGGATGAGGAATTCGTTGAAGTACATTCTTAAAGGATAAACAGTTCCCAGCCACAACGCTCATCACCGGTGCAAGAAAGAGAGGTTTAGGCAAAACAATCATATAGGCATCTATTACACAAACGTGGATGTGAAGATAGGGAAATGTCATTATTTTTATTTTTATTACTGTCAAAAATGTGACACGTTTTCTGAGCTTCTTGATCTCAGACCCTTGCAACCGCTATTCGACTTTCAGAATGTACCTCTACTCTCCACTTTTACGCTAAAAGCCCAATTGATCGTTCTCTGACGTGCGAATAACTTTAATTGTGAGATGATTATAATACTTAATTCTAAAAAGATCTACTAATTGCCTTATTGACAGATTTATATCATTGGCTTATATTATTGGCTTTTGTATCATTTGCTCACAAATGATCTATAGATCTGTAAGCAACCTACTGCAAACTTTTTTCTGTACACGTAAGTATTTCTACTACAACGTGGGCTCCCGTCCCGATAGATACATTTACATGAAAGCGTCGCTCGATGTCGTGTATCAAAAACCATTCCGCTGCGTTTATTTACGGTGTAATTAAGTTGAAGATAATCCTTTAAAATGCTTCCATAACATTTCTGCGTACATTATGAAAAAACCTTTCATAACGTTTTTGCAAGACTACAGCAAAAATGCAATCAAACTCGGTTGTTGATGAGATGTGGGTGAATATGATGGAGGCATTGGAGGCTAAATTCCATAGACTTATCATCAACAACCAAGAACAAGCACGATTTCATCAACAAACTTTGCTTACCAACCAGTTGAATCCGCATTTTCATGCATAATAATATACAATAGTTTGGAGAAAGACGACTCTAATAATAAGCTTGTTGGACATTTCTTTAAGGCAATCAATGCTTTGATATTATGTGATGGAAGTTTCTGTTGAGCAACGCTTCAAGGCAGTCCTCCACGTGCAAAATCTACCTACTGCATAATTGAAAAATTTCTGAGAATACCAGCTACAAATAGATGCTTTTATTACCATCTTGGCTACGAGGCTGACTAACATAAAACTGGAGAAATGTAATTTGCAGGTGGAGGAGTAATTTCCTTGAAACAATGAAATGGTAAAACCGTTGAAACTTTGATGCATGTGGTCTGCATGTTAAGACATATGAGCTGCCTTTCCCCGTAAATTGGTGACTAACGACAACAAAGCTATTCAAGTTTCATGCTATTAGGCACATAGCCACATAAAAATTTTCATAATACGATATTTTATGTAACCTTGAATACTATTATGTTCCTGTCTTTGACAGATTTTGATGCGACAAGGTGTCAAATAACATGTGAGACATTTCCTCAGTCTGCAATAACGCCGACTCAGAAACAGGAGAGAACGAATGTTTTTCAACGCTTACCTTTTTCGTGCAAAAATTGTTCTTTTACATGGGATACCATCATCCAACAAGGGTAAGGATTCAGTTTACGATTATTATATAAACAAACTGGCAATGGGAAAAGGGGGCATAGCTGTAGACAGCCATATTTTTCTGGCTTGGTAAAAAATCTTACATGCATGACTCCAATGACATCTCAGGGCTTGATTTCTTATGGATAATAGAAAAGGGAAAAGTCAGCACAATGCATAATGGACAATGGCTCATTTCATTAGTCATCGTCAGTAGAGTATCGAAAGGCAATTATATAACTGCTACGCTGTCCCTGAAAACTAGCTTCATCTTTTTCCGTAAGTAAGATATATAGATATGAATTTATAATGGCGTTATAATTTGAATCCTTCTTCAGTGAAAGTTGAATAAATGAGTATTGTACGAAAGTTGGCAGGTGTGAACAAAAGACATTGTTACTTCTTGGTAGGTTTACTAGAGGAAAGAAACGAACGGGCACAAACATGCTGAGCTATTATGATACCTAGGCCATTCATAAAGCTTAAGATGAATTGTTCTTTTAGTATCGCATAACGTCAAGTCACAATAAAATAGTGATTGATCTCCCAATTAGAACACCATATATATATTAGACTGCTTAATTGCTCTGAATGTGCTAGCAATTCTTCATTAAAACGATTTAGCTGCCGGAATAGAAGCCAAATTAAACTAAATAGTTAAATACAAATGAGGAAAGTATTTTAAATGCTACTTTATATGTTAATAGTCAGGATGGAATGCAGTTTATGTATTTTTCGTCCTCTTAATTAAATTGCATCACGTCAATACGTTGTCATATGTACTCCAAATTACAATTTAGGATATATCATGTTTATTACAGTTTTCACTAGCTGTAAATGACTCCTGTATACATTGCAGATAAAATTAAAGGGGGTGTAATTTAGTGGATGCAAGCAAGCCTATTATCAGCTACTTATTTTTACTGCTAAATGAAAAATGGCAATGCAAATTCAAATTTGACTGAACAAAATTTTCAGGCGTGTTGATAATTTTATCATTGCAATTTGCGTGGAAAGTTGTTCCTCGCTGCGCTTGTCCTGTGAGCAAATAAGCTACACAAAAAGATGAATTTTCGGTCCCAAAACTGTTTAATTTCAGTTACTATAAATACTTCAAGATTGCTACATCAATTTTAGATGATCATGGTCCATACATTATCACGTTTCATGAATATAGCGCAATTTAGTAGGGTAACTTTTCAAAGCAATCTTTGCAAACTGTCGTTGTGCACGTTTGGGGATGAGCAAGTATGGACGTTTGTACTTTTATGAGTTTGCATGGATTTAGTAAATTATTTCCTGAATTAATTTTTGTAATTTCATTTTCATACACACACTGCTTACACTTTTAAGCGAAAATGGCCTGTTCCAGGGTTATATCGAGAGCCGATAAACCTTTTTGCCTAAACCAATTGCCTTCTTTTATGAATTGGCTTCAGCTTATATGACAAGTCGTTAGGTCCCTAATAATCCAGAACCTCTCATGTATAAGTACTAACCATTTACGATTTAAATGGAGTTAGAATGATTAAATAATGTATTTAGCTTCTACAAATTCACAAAGCTATTCCTAATCCTAATTGATCCATTTTAACGGAGCAAAAATAACAAGAAATGTAACAAAATACATTTGTTACATTTCATGTTAATTTTTTTTTGCTTTGTCCATTTAAGTGTCCATTTTTGTTGTCATTGGCGAAATAAATGCCCTATGCACAATGAATTCGTAAACATCCTGT